>CABHPH010152490.1:41543-69805 GCA_902168325.1 Peromyscus nudipes | reverse complement strand
CAAGAACCCTGTATCTAATCTCCTTTGTTTAGCTTTTTTTTTTTTGACCATTAACAATTACCCTGTAACCAACCATCGTAAACATAAGCCATAAGCCATTGAACGACCAAAAAAAAACACCCACCCCACCTCTTAGAAATGTGGGCATCATTTTCTTAAAATTACTTCCTCCTTTCTGGGGGTGAAGACATCTTTAGGGAATCCTGAAAAGAAAATTTTTGGTTAAATGTCAAGTCCTGGGAGAGGTAGCTGTATTATTTGTTGTCTAGTCTCTGCATGATGGGAAAATGTAGGGCTTGTCTCAAGTCCTTGCTCGAGTTGTCTTTGAATCTGGATCATTTCAGCTAGCCATCTCAAAATTGTCCTGAACAGTTTGTAGTCCAAAGTCCATCTTTCTGTGGTGTTAATCGGCTTAATGGCTTTACTATAGTCCATGTGGAATCATCTTTGTGGGGTCCCATCATCCTTTTGAAGATTTTTAAAGCTGCTGTTAGGCATGGTCATGGTTCCCTGCAGACTTTTGTGTGTGTGTGTGTGTGTGTGTGTGTGTGTGTGTGTGTGTGTGTGTGTGTGTGTGTACCTCCTCTGTGGTTTGGAGCAGTCACAGTCTGATAAATGTCTGCCTCTGGGAACCACAAACGTTCTTCCCTAGAAGCTAATATCTTTATCTTTACAGCAATTTCTCCCCATCATTTGTCTTGCCAAACTTTTCCAAACTGACCTTTGCCGATGCTTTCTTGTAACATGATGGTCCTATCAATTCTTCTCTGAACAAGCAGCAGTAAACCTTTCATCTCAGGTAGCAGCATTACCGAAGTCACCAACAAGATGAGAAGGAGCCAGCAACTCGGAGTAGCAGCCACTGCCTCCATGGTCCCACCGGCACCTTTTGTGGCTCTGCCCTGGCCACAGCTTCTCCTTAGCAAGCCTCCCAGGCTGGCCTCAAAGTCGGGGTCTTCCTGCCTCTCCCTCCTTCAAATCCTACCAATGTGCTCCACTACAGCCTGCTGAGGGTAGCTTGGGTCTGAGCTGGGCCACAGGCAAGTAGCTTTTTCTCTAATTTGTACCACGAACATTGGGCGCCAGATGTAGCACGAATTGTTAGATGGTCTTATTAATAAAAACAAACCCGGTGCCAGTTATTGGGATGAACACTGGGAGATCAGAGAGACAGAACAAGCCACAGCCACCTCACCTCGCCAATTCCTCAGCTGATCCTGTTTCCTCAGACTGGAAGCCTCTGAGTCCTCATCCAGAATGGATCTCACCTGAACTGCTGCTAAGAAGCCTAAAAGCTTAACCAGGTTCTAGTTTCTGGTCCTCATGCCTAGTATACCTTTCTGCTTCACTTCCTGGGATTAAAGGCGTGTATCAACCATGCCTGGCCTTTCCACTGTGGCTTTGAACTCAGAGACCCAAATGGATCTCTGCCTTTGGAAGGCTAGGATTAAAGGCGTGAGTGCCACCACTGTCCAGCCTCTATGTCTATCTAGTTGCTCTTCTGTTCTCTGACCCCAGATAAATTTATTGGGGTGAACAATGTATTGACCACAACATCTCTCCTGAAGATTATAAGTAAAAGATGGGCAAGGGGCCAAGAAAAGTCTCATTGAAACGGGAAAAGTCTGAAGAACTAAATACAGTAAGTATAGTTCTATATAACACGAATCTTTTTTTCAAGAGAGTTAAATTGTTTATTGATTACACAAGATAATGGATGGTACACAAGCATTCATGTCCTGTCCTGACACTGTCATTCAATTTTGATATTGCATAGAGTGTGCCAACAACCATTAAGTTGTAACCAAACTGTGACTTTGCTTGGATGACCCTTTTAATGGTAAAACTCATTAAAGTCACAACAGTAACTGGCAGTTTAACTCCACCGAGGTTTTTGAAGACAATGGCTTCTCTACCCAAGCAATTATAAATACATTCCAAATGGAATTTGGCACCACCCTGAAGGAATTCGAACTTCACACTGTTGGGAAAGTTTACCAAGATGGCTTCAGAGTAGACTAACTTTACACAGCACATTTCAAAAGAAGAAGAAGAAAAAAAGACAGTTATTCAGCATCATGACCAGACTATTTATATGTAGCAGTCAAGAGTGTGAGTGAAAAAAGGTCTACGTAAAACCCTTTGTTGGAATGCTTTACACTTTTCACAGAACAGAAACTAAAATAACCTGTTTCACCATGAGTCACAAATACAGTCCTGGAGTTTGTTTTCTGCCCATTCTCTGGCTCTCCTCTCCTGCTGAGCTTTGTTTCCTGGCTGTAATTAGAACCTCCTGCCACTGTCATAGGAACCACCATAGCCACCTTGGTTTGGTGGTTTAGCAAAGTACTGGCCACCACCTCCATACGGGCCAGGACTTCTGCCTCCAAAGTTTCCTCCCTTCATTGGTCCAAAATTTGAAGACTGGTTGTTGTAAAAGCCAAAATCACTGTAGCTTTCACCACCTCCAAAATTGCTTCCATCATTACCAAATCCATTATACCCATCCCCACTGCCACCATATCCACCACCACCACAGCTGCCACCGAAGCCACCAGGATCACTGAAGTTTCCCCCTTGACCAAAATTGTCATTGCCACCAAAACCGCCTCCACAACCACCACCAAAGTTTCCGGAACCACTTCGACCTCTTTGGCTGGACGAAGCAATAGCCATCTCCTGCTTTGACAGGGCTTTTCTGACTTCACAGTTGCGACCATTCACAGTATGGTATTTCTGAGTAACAATCTTGTCCACAGAGTCGTGGTCGTCAAAAGTGACAAAAGCAAACCCCCTCTTTCTTCCACTGCGTCTGTCAGTCATGATCTCAATCACTTCAATCTTTCCATACTGCTCAAAATAATCTCGCAGGTGATGTTCTTCAGTGTCTTCTTTAATACCGGCAACGAAGATCTTCTTCACAGTTAAGTGGGCACCCGGTCTCTGAGAATCTTCTCTTGACACGGCTCTCTTAGCTTCCACAACTCTTCCGTCCACCTTGTGTGGTCTTGCGTTCATAGCGGCATCCACCTCCTCCACGGTGGCGTATGTGACGAACCCAAAGCCCCTGTGTCGCTTGGTGTGTGGATCTCTTATGACCACGCAGTCCGTGAGTGTTCCCCATTGCTCAAAATGGCTCCTCAGGCTCCCGTCGGTCGTTTCGGGCCTCAGCCCTCCAATGAAGAGCTTCCGCAGCTGTTCTGGCTGCTTGGGAGACTCGGACTCAGACATGACGGCAGGGAACCCCTTCAGCGATGCTTCCTCAGCGTCAGCAGGCAGAAAAGAGTAAGCCAACGAATGTATCCCGTAACATGAATCTTAAAAGGTCTTATTGATAAAAATATCCAGAACCAGATATTGGGGTGAACGCTGAAAGGCCAGAGAAGCAGAACGAGCTACAGCCAGCCTCACCGCACCAATTCCACAGCCAGTCCTCTTCCACAAATCCTCAGACTTGAAAGCCTCTGAGTCCTCACCCCTGAGGGTCTCAGTTGAATTGCTGCTCAAAAACCGTGTAGTTCCTGTCTCCTCACGCCTTATATACCTTTCTGCTTCTTGTCATCCCAAGTAAAACGTGAGATCTTAAAGTGCTGCTGGAATTACAGGTGTGTGCTTCCACACCTGGCACTGTTTCCAGTGTGGCCTTGAACTCAGAGATCCAGATGGATCTCTGCCTCCAGAGTGATAGGATTAAAGGCATGTGTGCCACCATTTTCTGGCCTCTTTGTCTATCTAGTGGCTGTTCTGTCCTCTGATCCCCAGATAAGCGTTATTTGTTAGGGCACAAATAAAGTATCACCACAGTTCTAGTCTTTCATACATTTATAAAATAATTATGGGAACATAGGTGAGAGTTACCTGACCCAAACAGTTTGGAAAAGAGAAGTTACAGGAGACTTCTTAGAAATGGGAGCCTGAGTCACTGTGCGTGCGTCTCTGGGATAGGATAGGGATGATGATAGAAGGAGATTCCAGGTAAAAACTTCATGGACATAGGGCTGGAGAGATGGCTCAGAGGTTAAGAGCACTGGCTGCTCTTCCAGAGAACCTGGGTTCAATCTCCAACACCCACATGGTGGCTCACAACTGTAAGTCCAGTTCCAGGGGATCTGACACCCTCACACAGACACACATGCAAGCAAAACACTAATGCACATAAAATGGAAATAAATAAATTATTTTAAAAGTTGCATGGGAGAGGATACTGTAGCTAGTATGAATTAAACTGTTAAGCTTTGCTGGAACTTAAAACCTAAAGAAAATAGCAGGGTGGTGGGGCAGGCCTTTAATCCCAGCACTCGGGAGGCAGAGCCAGGCGGATCTCTGTGAGTTCGAGGCCAGCCTGGTCTACAGAGTGAGATCTAGGACAGGCACCAAAACTACACAGAGAAACCCTGTCTCGAAAAAAAAAACATAAATAAATAAATAAATAAATAAATAAATAAATAAATAAATAAATACCTAAAGAAAATAGTGTGGACGAGTAGAGATATTAGCTAAGCATTTAAAATAAACTGATAACTTTGCTCAGCATAATTCCAATAAAGTAATAGAAATGAAATATGTATAACTGATGAGTAAATGAGAAATATGTGAGACAGTAAGCTAAGTATAAATTATTTTTGAAACTTCAATGTGAATTATATGAAGAGTGGGTAGAAACTAGAGGGAAACTTGATTTAGGGAGGATTTTGAGAAACAGATCTGAATAGGTTTCTTGTTCATGATAAAGACTGATATAGAGCGTTTTTGCAAGAAGAGAAGTAACTAAAGGAATTAGATGATAAGAGGCTATGGCACCACACAGTGGGAAATATATTTGAGCTTCTCCACTGAAGCGTGAAGGAAGGAAATATGGCATATTCAGAGAAAGGAGGTAAATAACAGGAAAAGAATGTGAAGTCAAGGTGGATCACATGTGAAATACTACATGTGAGGGTATAATTGTAGAAGTAACAGCTCTGTGTCAGGAAAGCGGGGATTGAGAGTTTGGGGAGAGTGCTGACGCTCTAAGGAAGTGTGGAGAATGTTGCAGGGGAGAGCCTTGTTCCAACGAAAACGATTGAAATGGAGATTGGAACTCAGGTGCTTTTAGTGGCACAACTCTATGGAGATTTGTGCTCCTATTCCAGAAACGTTCAGAAGTGCGGGAGTGAAGAAACAGATCGAAGTATGATCTAGAGGGGGTATTTGTGGGTTACCTGGGATAGTTTGAGGTGACAGGAAATGAAGGATGTGGGTGCAAGAATAGTTTGTCTCCACTATGAGGTTTAGAAAGAAAAGCTAGGACAGTGGAATGTGGTGGTATTGTGTTCCCCAAAATATTGTGCACCCTAATAAACTTAGCTGGGGTCAGAGGACAGAACAGCCACTAGATAGACAATAGAGGCCAGAAAATGGTGGCACACATGCCTTTAATCCTATCACTTGGGAGGCAGAGATCTGTCTGGATCTCTGTGAGTTCAAAGCCACAGTGGAAACAGCCAGGCATGGTGCCACACGCCTTTAATCCCAGGAAGTGATGGCAGAAAGCAGAAAGGTATGTAAGGCATAAGGACCGGGAACTAGATTCTGGTTAAGCTTTTAGGCGTCTTAGCAGCAGTTCAGCTGAGATTCATTAGGGTGAGGACACAGAGGCTTCCAGTCTGAGGAAACAGGATCAGCTGAGGAATTGGCAAGGTGAGGTAGCTGTGGCTTGCTCTGTCTCTCTGATCTTCCAGTTCACCCCAATACCTGGCTCCGGATTTGTTTTTATTAATAAGACCTTCTAACAATTCGTGCTACAGTGGACCAGCTAGAAGGACATGGAAGTGACAGCATTGGAGATGAGGTCATGGAATGGGGAGATGGGAAGTTGTGGTCAGAGTAAGACAGTCATAATAGCTTTCATAATGTCAGGTTATTACAAAAATCTGCATGTGGGTGATTGCAATATAGAATGAGTTCAGCCCAGGAATGAAGGTGATGTGAGTGTTGAGGCTGCATCTTAATTCTGTATGCATTTTATATTTTGTAGAAAATTGGCAGAAATTGAGATTAAGACAGTGACTAAGTTGGGTGGTGGCGGCGCTTGCCTTTAATCCCAGCATTCGGGAGGCAGAGCCAGGCGGATCTCTGAGTTCGAGGCTAGCCTGGGCTACAGAGTGAGTTCCAAAGCTACACAGAGAAACCCTGTCTTGAAAAACCAAAGAAAGCTGGGCAGAGGCAGGCAGATCTCCGTGAATCTGAGGCCAGCCTGGTCTACAGAGTGAGATCCAGGAAAGGTGCAAAGCTACACAGAGAAACCCTGTCTCGAAACTCCCCCCTCCCCCCAAAAAAGACAGTGACTAATCAGGTCTTAATTTTTCCGTGACTCAGGTAGGATTTATAGATAACAGTAGAGGGTAGAATAAAGAATAGTGTCTTTCCAAACCAGCACAAGGCTGTTCTAGAGGGTGACGCAGTAAAGAAGCAGGAAGAGGCCAGCCTCCTGGCCTGCTCGGGGATAGCCTGACCAGGTACCGAGGGAAACGAGGAGATGCAGTTTGCACAGTGAAAACCAGATCCCAGTGCTGAGTGGGATCAGCGATCTCTGCAGAACACTCTGCCCTGGACCAGTGAAATGTGAGGGGTTCTTGGTGTCAGGAATAGGAGCTGAGAACAACTAGACAGTGTGGTTTGTCATGACCGAAGCGCAGAGGGGTGAGAAGCGTGCTTGAAAGTGACTGAATCTTAAATGTATTAGTACTGGTACAGATTATTAAACATGCTGGTGTCTACTTGTCACTAACCTTGGGTGGGCTACTGTAAATTAGGGGTTTTATTCTGAGCACAAACTGACTGACTGTTAAAAAGATGAGGCAGAGCCAAAGGCATTTGACCGGGTGTCTGAGAGAGTGGATATTGTGGATGTGATCTATTTTAGGATGCTGTGCGGACCGTTTAGGAAGAAGAGGGCTTTGCTGATTTAGAAGAGTCCTGCTGGGTGTAGAAGTGAGCTTGCATGAGTGGTCACGTGTGACAGTGCAATGATTTGCGGGGAGGGGACGGTTCAAGACAGGGTTTCTCTGTGTAGCCCTGGCTGGCCTGGAACTCACTCTGTAGACCAGGCTGGGCTCCAACTCAGAAATCCGCCTGCCTCTGCCTCCCGAGTGCTGGGAATGAAGGTGTGCGCCACCACCGCCCGGCTGCGGTGGTTTTTCACTCAGTGTTTATTCTGGAGCATCTGTGTCATATGTCTTGGATATATATCAATGAATAATAAAGATAAGATGCTCATTTATGTAGCCTATATTCTAATAGGAGGTAGAAGGAGATGAATAAACATGAGATAAAAAAGTAAGCTATAGTGTGTTAGAGGTGAGTGCAATGCAGTGGAAGACCAGTGTGTGGAGTATCGGAAAGGCTACAGTTGGAAATGTAATGGCCAGGGCACCTTGATCTAGAAGGTGACAGTTGAGCAAGCATTGAAGAGGACGGAGGGAATCATTTGGCTGTTAGGGAAGCATTTAAGGCTGCAGGCTCTTTAGTGCAAAGGCTCTGAGGTAGGTGTGTGCTTGGAGCAGTCATTGAGTAAGCCCCATGTGTCTGAAAAGGATCAGAAGCATAGGAAATAAGGCCAGAGTATTGGGAAAAGTGTGAAGTAAACTTTTTTGTTAAATTCATGCTTGTAAATAATGTAGATTTATGTTATTAAATATGTGCTTTTAATTAATTTGCCACAATAAAGTGTAATCATTTTTAAAATGTAGATCCAACACTTTGGATGATTAAAATTATTATCAGTCCTTTCATGTTTAAGGAATAACTTTTTAAATTTTTTCCATCCTTAAAAGAGTAGTTTTAATTCTTTACAGAATGATTTGGAACAAGTGTTACGTCAGATTGGTGATAAGGACCAAAAGATCCAGAACCTGGAAGCTTTACTGCAGAAGAGTAAAGAAAACACTTCCTTACTAGAAAAGGAAAGAGAGGATCTCTACGCCAAAATCCAAGCTGGCGAAGGAGAGACGGCTGTTCTTAACCAGCTGCAAGAGAAAAACCATACCCTACAACAGCAAGTACGCTTGTAAACTATCACTAGTTCTAAACTTTCCTTAAATCCCTGGGAATTGTATTAAGTGTTTTGTAAAAACAACTCATGATCCTGGCCTTTCTTGTTTTAAAATTTTATTTTTATATCATCATATTTATCATCAAGGTCATTGTGTATTGAAGGCAGTCCCTGCTTTGACAAAAGATGTCCCAGGAGGGACATTATTACCTGTGTGACAACAGGTGAATCTCTTCACCTCAGTCACTGAAGAGTAGAGATGTGACTGATGGAATGAGTAACAAATTAATAAGTCAAATGGAGTAATCAAATGCTAGTTATTACTGAGTGCTGCATAATATTTCAAACTCAACTGTTATTTATATTTTGATAATGTATTTGTCTTTGAATAATATATAGCTTTATAATACTTTTAATAAATTATTATTCCATAATTCATATGCGGTTTAAGAGAAATGTACAAAAATTTTAACTGAGGCTGGGTGCAGCAGTGCACGCATTTAATCCCCACACTTGGGAGGCAGAGACAGGCAGATATTTGTGAATTCAAGGCCAGGCTGGTCTACATATCAAGTTTTATGCCAGTTAGGGCTATACAGTGATATTTTGACCAAAAATAAATAAATAACTGAAAATAATTTATAGCTGCTGATTTATCTAAATAATAAAGCATTTGAGATAGAGAATGAGTAGGTCATTCCACTTTTCTAATCAGGGAGTTGGAGTATAGCATGAGTTTCTGCCAAGTGTCTGGCTGGTTGTTGCTTCTCTTCTGTTTTGTGTGAGCCTGGGATCTCACAGACAACCAAGGCCGGCCTCCAGCATGCTCCTCTCTGGCCCTCACCCCCTGAATGCCCCCGTATCTGGCTACCTAAGACATGGCTTTGTTTTCATTTTGTTTGTTGAGATGGGGACTCATTATTGTGGCTCTAGCTGGCCTGGAACTTGCTTTGTAGACCAAGCTTACCTCGAACTTGTTCTTCCTACTTCTGTCCCCTGAGAGTTGGGATTTTAGGTAAATGCCACCATGATTACCTCCAAGTTGGTTTTGAAGAATTCTTGTAAGGATTTCAGTAGCCTAGTTTTTATGAAGCATTCTTTAGTTATCTATAACGTAACATTGCTTATTATAGAAATACTATCAGAGAATATGTACATACCCACAATATGAATACCCATACACACAGTAATACACAATAATTTTAAAAGAACTATGATTGAGAAAGCCACACATTTAAAATTAATAAATTAAAACCAATCTTTGTACCTCTGGTTCTGGTCACTTGGAGTAATTACTTATTTAGACCTCCTTCCAGTGAACACCAGGAAAGTGGGAACAGTGGATGAAAACACTCTAGTCACCCATCAAACACCAGGTAAAGCACAGGGCTGTGACCCTTGGAGGAAGAGAGACGAGACTGGGAACCTTTCCTCTGCTGGCTTTTGAGCCAGGGATGTTTTTCCAGGCTGCCAAGTAGGTTGGAGAATACAGGAAGGCGGTGATGTCATTAACTGATGAGTGTAGGTTAGGGAGCTTCTTGGAGGTTAAGGCAGCTTAATTTGCAAGGCTAAGTGTGAGGTAGGAGGTAGCATTGTAGAGAAAAGCACCACAGAGCTCATTAGGCATCTGCTGGGGGCTTTGGGTGAAGTCTAAGTTCTGTACTTAGCAGTGAACTGGAGCTCACAAAGAGGTGCTCAGGCACGGCCAGTCCGAGATGGAGGGCATGGCTGACTGACGTACCACACCTTACATGAGAAGTCACAGAGTGAAGCTCCTATGTGCCACTTCAAACCGGAAGTAAAGATACGTCCTGATAGGGCCCCGGGGAGCCACAAATACATGACCTGATACTGGAACAAAAAAGCATTTTTAAAGACAACACAGTTCAGGTTAGTTACAGTAAATGACCAAAGGCTCCTGGACCTATAAAGCAGGAAAATGTGAAGCTCACCAGGAGGAAATCACCAGTGGAGACGTGGGGCCTTCTGAACTCTTGAGCCCACTTCCACCCGTGAGCACTTCTTTCTTCCCAGTAAGCTGTCCTCCTCCTGAGGGACTTGGAAGGCATGACTTCCTCTTTTATCTTCTGGTGGTCGCTGGGATTTCCACCTAACCTGCATTATATTTTTCTTTTAAATTCTAATAAAACTAGCCTCGCTCTTAAAAAGCAAACAAAACCCAAAACAACTTGGTGGAAATAGAGCCTGAAATGAAAGATGCTGTAATCACCAGATGTATACTTTAAAATAACCCCTGGTGCTTATGGGTGTAAAAGACCAACCGTAATAATGGGACAAGAAGTGGAAATGGTACAGAACACCCTTAGAGAACGCCTAAGACAACAAAGTTATGATACTTGAATTGAAAATGGACAGTAGGAAAAAAATCAGTCTACATAAAACTATTGAAACCATCAAAATGAAGCCGAGAGGAGAGAGAACAGTGCCTCCGTGAGCGACGACGTCTTGTAGACTGGCAAAGAGTCGTGAGCATCAGAGCAGGAGTCTATTAAAATATAAAAGTATAGATTTAAAGAGCTCAACTCCCATGTACGTGAAAAGAAGTAGCAAATGAGTTAGATTTCATCTAAATCAAATATTTGTTCTTGAAAAGTTAACATTGCAAAAGTAAAATAAAAACAAACAAAAAAGTATAACTTGTCCATCTGACAACTTAGAGGTACCTGTAGTGTGCAGAGAATTCTTTGTTAATCAGATCAGGGAGAGCTGGGAAGCGAGAATGACTACAGGGTGCGTGTGAAAATAGTTTTGCGTAATGAAGATATTCTTTACCTTGATTGTGTCAGTAATTAAATGTGTATACCTTTATCAAATCAAATTTCATACTTTAGTTAGATAAATTTTATTACATATAACTTTTAGTTGAATAGAGATGATTTAAAATAATATATCTGAATTTGATGTTGTTAGAATTTGGGATATTATATTGACTTGTTATGAAAGATGTATATTTTTACAGGAAAAGCTTGAAATTACCTATTATAGAGCAGTTTAGTATTCTGATGGTGCTTAAACCTGAGTCTCTTCCTTTCTGCTGTGATTTGCAACGTTGTAATTAGACTCTCACATATATAATAGCTGACTCAACTAGCAGAGAAGCTGAAGAATCAGTCGGAAAGCCATAAGCAAGCCGAGGAGAATCTGCATGACCAGGTACAGGAACAGAAGGCACATCTCCGAGCCGCACAAGACCGCGTTCTTTCCCTGGAAACCAGTATCAACGAACTGAGCAGCCAGCTGAATGAGAGCAAGGAGAAGGTCTCTCAGCTCGACGTACAGGTAATCTCTTGTTTGAGGAGTGTGCATGCCAAAAGCATCAATTTTAGACCGTACGTGTTGCACATTCTTTTCACTTTACCTCTTAGTGGAACATGAGAATACAAATTAAATTCTGTAGTTTCTTGAGGTTTCCTGTGCCCGCAGGTATTTTTGTTCTTTGTCTATGCAAAGGTGATTTCTGTAATGTAACTTGACTCCAACTTCCACGGTACTTCCTAGTAGGACGGTCAGCACAGTGAGAAGGTAAATCCACACATTCAGTGTCTACAAGTACATCGTGAGCCTGCTCATAGTGCCTTACTCTTGTAAGGGCTTTATTGCATAAGCTGCAACTGTGTAGGCTGCAGCATGGCAGGATCTCTGATCTTCATGCATTTGAAGGGACTGGAGATGGGCTGGGCTGGGTTTTTTTTTTTTTTTTGCCTTTGGACCCCTCTGAGGTAATAGTGGAGCTATTCCTCAGTTCCCTCAAATCTTCACATATTACATGACTTTGGAAACTGTCACATATATTTTGAAGCATTTCATGAATTTTCAGTTCCTCAGAAAGACGAACTGCTATACGTAAATGAAGCGGATTTGCACAAAAGTAAGTTTTTCCCAGACTGGTATGTGTGTGTCAGAGGATGGTTTACTCCTGTTCCTTAACATGTAATTCACTTTGAACTCAGGATAGAGATACACCTTATCAAACATTATTTCTGTGAAAATCAAGATTGAGTTACAGAGAAATAAGTATTTGGAAATTTTCCTTTCTGCTTGAAATTATGGTTACCGCGTATATTTTAGATTTTTTGTGTTTGCTGATCCTCTCTTGACTTAGTTAAATGAATATCATTTTAACTCTTCTAGAATATTTTAATTTCAAATGTATTTATATTTTTTCTACTTTTTGCTTTTCTTACTAGAGGTGAATTGTGCTAAAGTTATCTCAGTACTTATAAATGCCACTTTTGATAAAGAAGGTACAACTTTTAGCTCATTTGACCCTTTCAAAACTTATTATGGAAAGCCTGAGGTTTTAAATGTGTAATTTCTTGGCTCTTAATGAGCATCAAAAATAGAACTCTTTATATGACAAATTATGAAAAGGATGAATGTTAAACATACTTCTAGTTTGTGTTTATCGTTTGGACTCCATACTGAAGTCCTTGATCTGTGGAGCCATTATTTTCTATGGCATAGTTCAGTTTATTGTAATACTGGTAAACTTTGACATTTCTTTCTGAAAAATACAGTGGCCTCCCCGAGGAAAAAAAAAAGTATGCAATTTATTTGCCTTTTTGAGACAGGGTCTAAGCATGTAGAATGGACTGGAACTCACAGACCATTTGCCTTTGCCTCTTGCATGTTGGGTTACAGACCTGTATCCCCAGTCCTGGAACCATTTTTTTTTTCACAAAGGGGCACCCCATGATGTTTTGGTGTCCCAGAGGAACAGCTTTTCATTGCTATCTGTCTATTCCTAGGAGTCTTCCCTCACCCACTTCTCTTTGGGAAGTTTCACACATGCATTTTTTAGTGTCTCAGTTATTACTTTTCTATTAAAGAACCTAATTTTTGAATAGTTTTGTGACAAAACTAATGTGTCTTAAGAAAGGGAAAGACAACAGTTAAATATAGAATTCAGTAATTTGTAAATTTTGTTTCAGATTAAAGCCAAAACTGAATTATTACTATCAGCAGAAGCAGCCAAAACTACTCAAAGAGCTGATCTTCAGAATCATTTGGACACAGCCCAAAATGCATTACAAGATAAACAGCAGGTAAGGAATCTGGTCATGTCACATTAAAACCTCGTGTGTTGTTGTTAAATTAATTGCTAATTTGTTAAGATGAAGACTGGCTTTGTATAATCTTGGGATAGGCTTTCATACCCTCTTTTTCGGAGCTTTTAGAACCAGTTGAGCAGGTCAGAGAGATGGATGTAAAAATACCATCTATTTTTTATAAAACTAGTGTGCAGGTGTGGCTGGGCTTCCTAAAAGGGTATTGTGTATTCCAGCTAGCTGAGGCCATAGTCAGAGATGAAATATTACTTCCACGTATGGGATTGTGCCTTTTCACATGAAGGACCAGTGGTTGAAGTAGACAACGGGCTGCCTGTGACCCAGATGTACTTTTACTGAAGATCAGGAAAAGTATGCTGCTCTCCATCCCAGTTCTAAGAGTCGCTCCTTTTCTTGGCGGTTGGAGGGAGTGAGGATGCTTCAGTGACAACTTCCTTAATGGAAACTTCTGCTTTAGGGTCAGTGTCAAAGTGCTAGTGGCCGTCCTCACCCTTTGTTAGGGAGGAGTTCTTAGAATATACTTACTAAGAAATAATACTGAAGGCCCATTTTAAAAAGAGAAATCAGAAATGTATCAAATTCCAAAAGCAAAACAGTTTCCTGTATTTACCCTTTATTCTAGTTCAGTTTTCTCCTTAGGTAGAAATGTTTTCTGTTAGATTTGTTATGTATCATTCTAGACCTCTGTAAGCACTGAAAACATGTATAGTTACGTGTTTGGGTTGTTGTACACACACTAATATTTTCCTTCATACACATGAAATCACACATAAGTGGTTCTGGTACTCGTGTGTACTTACATCTGGAAAAAATATGTTTTGCCAAGTATGTGGTCAGAGTTGGGAATGATAACATGAAAATGTTTATAAGAACAACCACATAATGGTGTAGTCTCTATCTATCTGAATATTACCAAGAACGTTTGTGATCAGACAGAGAAAGATAAAACAGTAAGCAGTCTCTGGGGTGTGCTTGATGAGGGGTTAACATCCTTGTTATTTAAAACACTGTAAGAAGAAAGTGAACCACCAAGGAGATTCAGACTGAACATCATGTATCTAAAAATACCCCCATACAAAACTTTCTGAGCAACAGTGATGGATTTAGAGCATATGGAATCATAAGTTTCTGAGTAAGGATTATTAATCTGTGAGATCTGTTTTCCAAACCTGAAGTCTCAAAAATTCTGGTTGTAAGCATTTCATATGTAAGGAATACTCCACTTGTATACGGATATAAAACTGTATTAGAAAATATTCAGGTTTCTGAAGAATCAGTTACAAATTGAGACAATAGATACATTTGCCACTATAGAGGGAAACTCGTGTGTGTGTGTGTGTGTGTGTGTGTGTGTCTGTCTGTCTGTCTGTCTGTATGAATGTGTATATGTATATCTCTGTGCATGGGTGTATATATGTATATCATGTGTGTGTCTCTATCTCTGCCTGTATATCTGTATGTATATCTGTGTGTGTATGTGTGTATGTATGTGTCTGTATGTCTGTCAGTATGTATATCTGTGTGTGTCTATAAGTCTGTATGTGTATCTCTGTGTGTGTGTATGTGTCTGTATGTATGTATATCTCTGTGTGTGTGTGTGTGTCTGTCTGTATGTGTATCTCTGTGTGTGTGTATGTGTCTGTCTGTCTGTATATCTCTGTGTGTGTGTGTGTGTGTCTGTCTGTATGTATATCTCTGTGTGTGTGTGTGTGTCTGTCTGTATGTGTATCTCTGTGTGTGTGTATGTGTCTGTCTGTCTGTATATCTCTGTGTGTGTGTATGTGTCTGTCTGTCTGTCTGTCTGTATATCTGTGTGTGTGTGTGTTTCAAGAACTTAAGAATTGGATGGGAAATGGAGAGCAAGACTGGAAGGATGATCAAAACAAAGTATTTAATAAAATACCATAATGAAACTGTTACTTTGCCAATTAAAAGTAAAATAAAATAATTTAAAAAACTTCAGATTTTCCATATTTTGTAATCTTTTATCCTAAGGGAATAATAGCTATAAATATTGCTTTTGCATCTCTAGTATTAAATGCAGGAAGTGTAGTAGTAATCTAAGAATTTAAAGTAGATTAGTAATAAGTAAATTGGCTAAAAAATGAGTCATACCAATAAGGTGGGAATTTATGCAGTTAGATATAATCTAGAAAACAGTGTCAGAAAGTTTTATGGTGAAGTATTGTGATAGAAATAAAGAATTTTAAAGTAAAACAGTGTGCAAAGTAGGATCTATTTTTACTTAATTTATATTAACTATTTGCTCATTTATTGTAGTGGTGGAGATCGGACCCAGGGCCTCACACATGCTAGGAAAGCCGTCTCCGTCTGAGTCCTACCTCAGCCTGTTCCTATAAGTTCATAAAATAATAGAAAACAAGTTATGTGTGGACAAGATGAGAAGGAAAGTTATCAGAACATTAACAGTGACTACCCGTGGGCAGATTTGCTAGTCATTTTTATTATTATTTCTGTGAAACTGGGTAGTCTAGAGATTTTGGTAAATGTTACAGATGCAATAACTACAATATTTTAGAATATAATTTACAAATGGTGTTTTGAGAATTGAAAATATTCAACTACAGTATAGTAGTTACTGTTATTAACTTATTCAATGATCTGTCGTATATTGTAGCTTTTGGATAGCATTGTTAACTGGCTAGGGAAGTAGCTCAGTGGCACAGTGCCTCCCTAGCATGTGTGAGGCCCTGGGTCTGATTCAGCTGAGCCCTTGCTGCTCTTGTAGAGGACCTGGGTTCAGTTCCCAGTGCCCACATGGCAGCTCACGACTGCCCATCGCTACAGTTTCAGTAGATTTGATTCCCTCTTCTGACCTTTGCTGGCACCAGGTATGGGTGTGGTGCTTCCAGGAAAAACAAAGCAATAAGTCTAAAAATGCTTAAGTTATTTAACTGTTACACAAATAAGCTTGACATCTTACGTTATGTACAATTTAATTTTCTTGTTAGTGGATAAAGATAATATCTGATAAGACACTGAATGTATCTGAAGTCTTACTCCAGATATTTTCTTATATAAAATTACAGTTTTCAGTTTCACTTCGACTGAATATCAGGGTGCTACGGCTTTTCTTCAAATGTGTTTTTCTGCAGGAGTTGAATAAGGTCACTGCGCAGCTGGATCAGGTCACTGTGAAGTTCCAGGAGAAGCAGGAACATTGCAGTCAGCTAGAGAACCATCTCAAGGAATTCAAAGAGAAGAATCTCTCTTTAGAACAAAAGACTGAAGACTTAGAAGGCCAAGTTAGGGTTCGTATAAAAACAGTTGAATTTGTCATATTTCCTACTCAACAACTTTGGAGTCTGATCCTTCACAGAATCAAAAACTTGAAGTAACAGAGAAAGGTGAAGTGGTGTAACTTCAAAGATTATTCTGTCAGTTAATCTTGAATTCCATCTTTATGTTCCATTCCCTCATTAATGGGTGACTTTTATAAATAACAGTTAACATAGTGCTGTTTTTATTATAAAGTGTAAAATATTTCCAGGAGACACCATACAGTATAATTCTGTTGTTCTAGAATCTCTTCTCCCCTTTGATTTTTCCATTTTCCTACATGTTATTCTAATATAATATCACATATGGTGGCATTTTTTCTTTTTAAATGTTTATATACCCTTTGGATTTTGCTTCTTTAGTAATGTATTTAAACCGTTATAAGCTGAACCTTACTTTAAGATAATTCTAAGTGAGATGTTGATTTACTAAAAAGATGAGATAATTAGACATATCGGAGAAAAATTTGAGTTTGGAATTACCAGCAGTTAAGCAAAATAGTCTCAGGTCTCGTGTTACCTATACTTCCATAATCAGTTGAAGGCTGCTGTGTGATTACAGAATTAGGAGGTGACTGTTTTCCACAGACATCTATTCCAGTGTAACATGAGAGAATGACCACAGCTCTGCAGCTCTGTGTATGGCTGTTTGTTTTAATGTCAGCAGCAGTAGTGACACATCAGATGTGATTGAACAGAATAGGCAATAGTGTGTTACAGGAAAGTCAGCCGAGAGGACTCTTGTTTGGAGCCTTTCTAAGATTGTAATTGGAACAAGAATCTGTGAGGTGCTGTCACGTGACTCTGGGGTCTGTCACATGATACCTGATTATAGATAACACCTCATATGTACACTTCAAAAAGCACAGAGAAAAGGCAAACGAAGAGATAAGTCTAACTCGATTTAAGCATAGCATTAGGTACCCATTGGCATGTATAATGTCTATGCTTTGTGTTTCATTTAAGAAAATAATTAAATGAGGGTGAGGGAGATTGCTGAGTCAGTAAAATCCTGCATGAGGACCCGAGTTTGGAGACTTGGCATCCATGTAAAATGCCAGGGGTGATAGAGAGGGCTGGGGATGCTTGCTGGGCAGACAGAGAAAGAAGGGTCCCTGGGACTTACTGCCTGGCCAGCCTAGCTGTATCTGCAAGCTTCGGGTTTAATGAGACACCCTGTCTCAGAAAATGAGATGCAGAGTTATTGAGACGTTCAGTTCTTCTGCATACACGCCATGCCGCACACGCACGCGCGTGCACACACACGCACGTGCACACACACAACACAGAGGAACATGCACACACACACAGAGGAACATACACACACATACACACACACACACATGCACACACACACACACACACACAGAGGAACATACACACACACACACAGAGGAACATATACACACATACACACACACACAGAGGAACATATACACACATACACAGAGAAATATGCACACATACACACACATGCACACGCACACAAAAGATAGTGGAAAGCGCATTGCTTCTATTTAAACCTATGTGTAGTAGTTTGATTTTATAAATTTGAAAAATAAGAGACATAATAATATGTATGACCTGCCTAGTACACTATAAAGAACAGTGATAAAATCTAAACTAAGACACTAATTAAGCCAAGTCAGGAATTTTAAGTGCTGTGTGTTTAGGGTCAGTGGATGTCAGTTTGAGGCCTACATGACAGATCTATTCATTTTTATGTAAAGCATCTTGTTATTGCATGGTTGTTAGCTGCATATGCATAGGTAATATATTTTAGTGGGTACAGGAATGGCCTATTACTTGGGGGTTTTTTCAAACTTGAGTTAACAAACTTTTGCTTTTTTTAAATAAATATTTGTGTTTAAGTTGATTCTCTCATAACTAATTTAAATATGTAAGAAGCCTAATCTAGATTGTCTGACAGATAACAACTTCCTCATTCCGTATTGGCTTCAGAAAGGGGTTCTGTAAATAGTTATTTTGTCAATAACAATGTTGTAACATTTAATAATAGACAATTGCTGTTCTTCACCGCAGAAACTAGAAGCTGATGCTCTTGAAGTTAAAGCAAGCAGGGAGCAGGCCTTGCAGAGTCTACAGAAGCAGCGGCAGCTGAACACGGAGCTCGAGCTCAGAACCGCAGAGCTGAGTAAACAACTTGAGGAGGAGAAGGAAATGTAAGCCGGAGGTCCACTTTATATCCTACGGTTCTGTGTGTTCTCACGGCTTAAAGACTCTACCGCGTGTGTGCGTGTGTGTGTGTGTGTGTGTGTGTGTGTGTGTGTGTGTGTGTCCGTGTGTCCGTGTGTCCGTCCTGGTTTTATACACTGCTAATGTTAACGTCAGTGGAAAACAAAGCAATGAAGTTAACTTCATTTTCCATTGTTCACTTGGTTCTGTAAAATTCGGTTCCGTCACTTTTCAGCAGTGATATGGCACCTGTTTCTCTCGCGTTCATTTCACGTTGCTCACCATTTGAAATAGTTAATATAAGATTTTAATACTGGAATGTGTGTATGTGTCACTTAAGAATGGGCAAGTTTCTGCTCTCAGATACTTTACTAAGTACTCAATGGGTTTTTACTCATTAGGAATGATTGTTTTCTTCAACTTTGTAGTGAATTTTTGCAACTTTGATGTTATTGAGTACTTAATTTCCTTTCTCTTGCTGTGATGAACACTAAAGAATTTGGAAAGGAAAAGGTTGATTATGTTTTATGGGTTCGAGTCTGTCATCCAAGGAAGCCAGGACTAGAGGTTAAGGCAGGAACCTGGAGGCAGGAACTGAGCAGAAGCCGTGGAGGGTGCTGCTCACGTGGCTTGCTCAGCCTGCTGTGACATACCACTCAGGACAACCTGCCCGGGGCTAGCACGGCCCACAGTGGGCTAGGTCTTCAGTCAGGGAAGTGCACCACAGGCTTACCCACTGGTCAGTCTGATGGGAGCGTTTTCTCAGCCAACTTGTGTCCCCCCGACAATGAATAAATAAATAAATAAATAAACAAACAAACAAACAAACAAATAAATAAATAAATAAATGACCAGCACACTGAGTGTGAGGAGACACCAGAATCAGTGCACATTCTCAAAGTTGGATTTTCACTTCCTTGTGTAGTTCATTCATTCTTGCATTCAAAACCTGTATAAAAGGGTCAATGAGGCCGAGTGGTGGTGGCGCATGCCTTTAATCCCAGCATTCGGGAGGCAGAGGCAGGCGAATCTCTGTGAGTTCGAGGCCAGCCTGGTCTACAGAACGAGATCCAGGACAGGCACCAAAACTACACAGAGAAACCCTGTCTTGAAAAAAAAAACAAAACAAACAAACAAAAAAAAGGTTCAATGATAAAGGATCACTTGATAATCTGATATATTTGAAGTTAGATAAACCATTTGTCTTCTTTTTTGAAGTAAAATGATTCCTTTAAAAATATCTTACTATATTATGTTTTAACATAATATGTTTTGATACTGAGATTTATCAACATAAAATATGTTTTATATTTTTAAGGGAAGAGGCAGAGTTCTGTGTATACTTAGGAAATTACACACTGACTAGGTACTTTAGGGAGCTGGGTACTTTGCTGATTGTTGTAGACTCTCTAGGATTTATTATCTGGATTTCTCTGATGACTCACTGTGGTGGACAGGACTGGAGTAACTTAGAAGTCATGTGCATCTGGTGAGATGTTTTAAGGCAATTTTCAGTGGTTTAAATTTTTTTAGTGATAAGTAGAACACAAATAACAAATTTAAAATAAACATATGAGCCATTACATTTTAGAGAAATAAATATTCCCTTGATTTCCTGGTTCTTTATATTATTTCTTCTGGGACACATAAAAAATTCAAGACTTAGTAATCACTTATGAATAATTTTGATTAGTGAATTTTATATTAATTTTAAAAATTCTTTTTTAATATCCAGAGTATCCAGTACAAAATTAGATCTGCAGAATAAATCTGAAGCCCTTGAAAATATCACACAAACTCTTACCAAGAAAGAGGAAGAAAAAGTTATCTTGAAACAAGAGTTTGAAAAGTTAAGTCAAAATGCAGAGAGTCAGCGCAAGGAGCTGGATGCCCGAGTCCAGGCGGCGGTCACAGACCTGAGAACGGTGGAGGGGCAGAAAGCCGCTCTGATGGCCGAGCTGTCCTCAACAAAGGAACAGTTGTCCCAAGTTTCTGAGTCTTTAAAGAACTCCAAAAGTGAATTGGAGAGAGAGAATCAGAAAGGAAAAGCTGCTTTATTAGATCTGGTGAGTTGCTCACATTTACTTTCTTATCTGAGGTCGTCATCTTATTAAGATGCCCAGCGGTTGTGTGTGTGGGGAGGGAGCTTGTGTATTTCCTTTGTATTTTCTTCCTAAGCTGATAAACCACTGTTAGTTATTACAGACATTTTCTGTGGAATGTTCCTTTATTAGGAAAAAGTTTGTAAAGAATTAAAGCATCAGCTGCAAGTACAGACAGAAAGTTCACTCAAGGAGCAGAATGAACTGAAAAAGTCACTTGAAAAAGAGAAAGAGGTACAGTTTTCTTTTCTTAATGTCAATATGCAAAATATCATAGGCCTTTGTACTTTCCAGTTGCATTCATCCTGATATGGAAATCAAGGGAATGTTTATTCTCTAAAATGTAATGGCTCATATGTTTATTTTTAAAATTGTTATTTGTATTCTACTTACCACTAACAAAATTTAAACCCTTTTAAAATGTAAGGGCTGAATAGGGAATGTAAGTAAGAAAAGGAGGAAATGGAGTCAACTAACCCTCAGAGTTTTAATGAGATAGGGTTAAAGAACGGTACAGTTGAAAAGATTAATAGCTTCTTAAACATGACTTCTTTCATAGACTGCCTGGTTTCCTTTTTATTGCTGTGATAAAACCCTGAGCAACAACAGGGTGGGAAGAAAAAGATTTGTTTGGCCTACGTATCCTGATCACAGCCCGTCATGGCAGGAGGCCAGGGCAGGGACTCCAGCAGAGACTATGGAGAAACGCTGTTACTAGTTTATCCCCCAAAGCTTGCTCAGTCACTGTCCTACATCCCGAGGACCACCGTTCGGGGTGGCGTGCCCACAGTGGGCTGGGCCACCCATATCAGTCCCCCACAGACTTGCCACTGAAGCTCTTCTTCCCAGATGACTCCCGCTTAGGTCAAGTGGACACAGAACTAGCCACCACATAGACATTGATGTTTGATGATGAGTGTGTAGAATAAAGGCTATTTCTGGACTGCTCACTACACAGTTTCCAAGTACTTCACATCATTAACTGTCTGTGAAGTAAGTCATGTTTGGAAGGTGACCAACAGGTTCAGTAATACCATCAGAAGTAGTGTGTTACTAGAGCAGAGACTCAGAAAATGTGTTCTGATGAATAAAGGAGTCAGACAGGTTTTGTTTTCTCATAGACTTCTCAACAGTTGAAGGTAGAGCTTGGTTCACTCAGGGGAGAGGTCGAGCGGGCTCGAAGTGCATTAGAACAGAAGGAGAAGGAGGGGCAGCGGCTTCTGGGGAACATAGACCAGCTGGCGCAGGTGACCGAACAGAAGAACAGGCAGATTGAAGCGCTTCAAGGGGAAATCAAAAACGCTGTTTCTCAAAAGGTACCGACAAAAATTGTTGACTTCTTTATAGGAAGAAAAAATTGGACCTTAAGATAATATCAAAGTGAGTTTTATTATAAATAAGTTGATATATATTTAAATTTTTGTTAAATATATAGCTCATATTTGATATATGATTAAAGTCTGAATGTTCATTCATTGAAATTGCTAGCTACTTTATTAAGATTTTGGTACTAATAATTTGTCTACTAATTCATGTCTGTATGAAAATACATGGAAACAATGTTTGACATTGGGGCAGTTACTTACGTAACACTTCTACTGTTGTAGAAGAATCTAGAGGAATTCACAATACGTCACCTTTACTACGGGAAAATAATGACAAGAATCATGAAGTGAAATGTATTTTAGAAATTCAGCAATGTCAGATTGTGTACGGTATTGTTGACATATTATATCATAATGTTTTTATTTCCAAGAATAAAGGGACAATTTATTGTTAGTCATCTGGTTTACATTCTTAAACACAGTCTCATCTTCTCCAGAATGAGTTGTAAAATTGGCTGTGTTGAGTATGAAATATTTGAACAACATAAGGTCTTTTTTCCATTGTTAGTTTTTGCATATTAATTGGTCTTCAGAGACGAGGGTACAATCCTTAGTCTGTAGAAAAACCGAAATATGTCATGTCATAACAGTTGGCTGCCAGAGAAACTGGAGTAGAAAGAATACAGATTAAAAACGGTACATAGGAAGTTTTATGTTTACCAGTTTTTCTGTTACGCTATATTACATAAAAATAACTTTCTAAAAATATAGGCAAGTGTGGAAACATTTGTCCTTTTGTGCTTTCACGTGTAATCAGAAATTAGGATGTAATTGTCACAGTGTATTTTTGAACATTTTTTTCTGAATCTTTTTAGTCTTTCACAGCGTTGCACATGTAGATAATGTATTTGGTCATGCTTGTCCCTTATTCTTATCTTTCTCCATCTTACTTCTGAATAGGTTCCTATACTACTTAACCTTTTTTCCTTTTTCAGATTATTTCTTTTATTTCTTGAGATTACAATCACATGGTCTATCCCCTCCATCTCCCCCAACAAATCCTCCCATATAACCTCCTTGTTCCTTTTCAAATTCATGGCCTCTTTTTCTCACTAATTACATACAGTTACACAGCTATACATGTAACAACAGTTAATGAGAAAGGGGATCATGTCCTCCTTTAAAAATAACATCTGAGTTTAATTAGGTTCCTGGCATAAACGTGAGTGTGGACTTACTTACTGAAACATGGCCACTCACCAGTGTCTAGTCCACTGAAGAAAAACGACTCCCCAGCATCTGTGGTGGAATGTTGAAGGACTCCATCTTGTGCAGGTCTTGCTAGTTGCACATTTTAATGGTTTGTTTTGGTTTATTTTTGAGATGGAGTTTGCTAGGATACCGTTAGGGCTAGAAGATGTCATCTTCCTATCTAAGCACTTCAAGTAGCTGAATTACAGCTATTCTTAATTTGTGCACATTGATGTTTGAAGTCTTTTTTCCCCCCAGAATTTAGTGTCACATCCAAGTATTTCTGGAACTTCATCTTTATATCATCATAATTTAAATGAATTAAAAATACAACTATTTTGCATGTTTCCTCTTTATTAAATGATTATAAGATTTCTTTCAGATTTAGGGTTAATATATATTGCATATGTTTTGTACAGCTTCACTAGATGATGCCTAACATTAGAGAAGGCACTGAGAATCTGCTGCAGTGAGCAGGCAGTGCTGTGGTAGAGTATGGGGGAGAATGGGCTGCAGGTGTGGTTTGGAAGGGCAGTTACTGCGTCTTTCTGAGAGACTAGATGTGGAGAGACACTGGAAGAATCTAGGAGAACGCTAGGTTTACAGTTGCGCACATGGATGGTTGACATTTATGGAATGAAGTAGTGGGTTTTTGGTTGTTGTTTTGTTTTGTTTTTTGATGGGCAGGTTTGCTCTCCAGAATCAAGAGTTCAGGTTGGGATAGTTGCCTGTAGATTGTTCAAGAGGAGATGTCATGGAAGTCCTGGATAATAAGAGCTCAAAGTTCAGGTGAAGAGGTTAAAGCTACTTGTTAAATAAAAGGTATTGAAAGCTACAGTTCTAGAAGAGATCTTAAAAAAAAACAAACATAGTATAATAGCAGGCCAATGCCAGAAGTTTGGAGTTCTATAATATTGAGAGATACAGTTGAAGAAAAGCAACCAGTAAAATAATTTGAGGAGAAATGACCAGCAAAATAGAAAGAGAACCTGTAAGATATTGTCCTGGAAACTAGGTGGAAGAACATTCTTTAGAAGGGGACCCACTTAGCTATCGAGTACCACTGAGTGACCAGTGAGACGTGGACAGTGGCAGGTTTGAAACCGAAGAACACTGATGACATCAACTTCAGACTCACTAAACTAACAGATCATTCTATTTTTATAGGAGTTTGATTGACACATCGTAACTGTACATATTCGTAGCATGGATGCAGGGATAATTCTGTGCATGTGTACATTCTTTTCCTTTTATTGAAAATAGCTTTCGTTTTCACATTCTATATCCTGATTACAATTTTCCCTCCTTCCGCTCATCCCAATTCCTTCCCACCTCCCCTGCCATCTGGACCCACCCCTTTCTGTCTCTCATTAGAAAACAAACAAGCTTCTATGGAATAATAATAAAATAAAATATTTTATAATAAGATAAAAACTTATGTACATTTTTTTGTTGATCAAATTAGAGAAATTAGCATTTCTGTTTCCTTTAAACATCATTTATTCATCTTGAGAACCCCCAAACTCTTATCTTCTAGCTCTTTGTAAAACATACAGTAAAGTACTATAAATCACGGTCTTGGAACTTTTTCCTCCAAGTAATAAATCCTATTTGGTACCATCCTTGGGTCTCTTTATTCTCCCAATGTCCGTACCCTTGTAAGCCTCTGTCAGAACTGTCTTACTCTATGAAAGATACATATTTATTTTAAAAGCCAAGCAGATTTTACTATTATGCAGACATATTTTAATTACATCATATTTTTATATATCTCCTAAATATTCTTAAAGATAAGTTGGTGTCTTAGTTAGGGTTTCTGTTGCTGTGAAGAGACACCATGACCATGGCAACTCTTATAAAGGAAAACATTTAATTGGGCTGGCTTACAGTTCAGAGGTTCAGTCCATTATTGTCATGGCATGACATGGTGGCATGCAGGCAGTCATGGTGCTGGAGAAGGAGCTGAGAGTTCTACATCTTGATCCACAGGCAACAGGAAGTGAACTGTCTGACTGGGTGTAGCTTGAGCAAAGGAGACTTCAGAGCCCACCCCCACAGTGACACACTTCCTCCAACAAGGCCTCGCCTCCTAATAGTGCTGCTTCCTTTGGAGTCATTTTCCTTCAGAGCCGACAGTTGGTTTTAGTTAGAGTAGTTTGAACTTATGTAAAATTTTCATTCGGTCCTGTTATTAATAATGATGACTTATAGAAGTTCCCAGAGTAGAAACTACATGCTCATTTCAGCACAGCGATGGCTTCTTAACTTCTTTCACGTAGACATTTCTCTTAGTGTTTCTGCTGGCATTGTTACAGGCCCCTGGGGTCCATTTCCTCTCCTCTCGCGGAGTGTCCCTCATTCCTTTTGATTGCTTTTGCACTTTGAATTGGGACTTGTTGGTTTTGTAATTCTTTGACTTCATACATTTATTAAAAGATAATTTTAGGACATAAATGCAGTTTATCTGGTTTTCCAGAATTTGAGTTGTATGAATTTTGTTTTATGTTTGACTGGCTTTTGAGTGGCATTTCCCCTTAAGCAACTGCTGCATGTTTTAGACAGAGCTGGAGAATGCGCTGCAGCGGCTCTCATCTCAGGCGGCCCAGGAGCGCGCGGCAGAGAGAGAAAAGCTGGCCGCCTTAGAAAGCACCTACAACAAGTGCCAGGCCAGCCTGAACCAGCTTCAGTCTGATCTCTACGGCAAAGAGTCGGAGCTTCTGGCCACAAGGCAAGATCTGAAGGTATGGTGAACTGTGGTGTGTTAGAAAGCCAGGAAGCTGTTTGTCAATGCCCATTAAACAATTCCCTTGCCTGATGGGCAAGGGAAGTTAGTATTTGTGAAGTATCATATTTTTTTATTAAATTATTACTTTGATGTTCTTTTTTAAAAGTTAAGTTTTATGACAAAAATCATGATATATATATAAATAAAAATACATAAAAACTCATGTTAAAATAAGTTATAGTGAAATAATTTGGGATATGTTATTATACTACTAGCTTTTCTAAGGATTTTGAAGCCTTTATTTAAAAATAACTTCAAAGATGGACTGGTTATAAGCCAGTTATGAAAAATACAAGTGGTTTTACTATTGTCCTGCAAAACTGACTTTTAGCGTTATGTATTTGTTGATTTCCTAAGCTTCTAGGAATGCCTAATGATTAGAATTAGGCCAGTTAAATATAGCCTCAATTAATAATACTATGTGATCAAATAAAGTATCATGTTTATTAAAATGAAGGGTGTAAATAAAAAGGTAAGCAAGTTTTATACAACAGTGGCATATTAATTTTCTAAAGGGAAGCAAATAGTGTGCTCTTGCACACACACGATGTTCAACCAGCACCCTACCTCTCTTTCTCAGACCCTATCTCTGTCTCTGGTCTTTTTTTTCTTTTTTTTGTCATGATAAAATATCTATCTCTTTCCTATATTGGGGGGTTTTGTTTAAAGTGCACTACTGTAAAATTTTGTTGAGAATCACCAAACATTAAAGCATTTTATTTATAGATATTGTATACATCTTGTATTTTATTCATGGGCTCTTGTAGGGACGGATTTATGAGGAGAGCTAGGCCACTTAGCTATGTGAGTAGATCCTGAACTATAGGTAGGATTTGGAAATGCAGTCTTGACAAGGATCGTTTGGTACTGCAGAGGAAGTGAGCAGAGCTGATCAGGAGTGCTGGTTTATGTTTGGACTTAGGTTTAAAAAGTAGGATCCAGCTGGGTGGTAGTGCACCCCTTTAATCAGGAGGCAGAGGCAGGGGATCTCTGTGAGTTAGAGACCAGCCTGATCTACAGAGCTAGAGAAACAGCCAGAGACAGTCAGAGACAGAGAAACCCTGTCTCAAAAAAGAAAAAAAAAGTATCCAAATTGTAAAGTATATTAAATGTTTTGCAAAAAACAATTGGATTTTATATTTGGGTGTTTTTTTTTTTTTTTTTTTTTTTTTTTTTTTAAGAATCAAGCAGAGGGGGAAAAATGAAGAACATGCTGTTTTAAGAAACCTAATCTGGAGCAATTTTAAAGAAGCGTGAATCACTTAGTGAGGAGATCAGTTAAGAATTTTTCTCTCCTCCAGAGGGTCTGACACCTTCTTCTGGCTTCCTGTGTGCATGTAATGCACATTAACTCGTGCAGTGTGGACGTGGTCATCAGTAGGGGAAGAACCTGGCCTGATCTCTGTTAGCCCCATCTGCTGGATCATTTATGAAATGCTTTGTTGGGTATTTCTGTTGGCTACAATCTGTGCTCTTTGTCTAGAAAGAATAGAAATGGAATTCACTTATAAATTTATGCCCGGGTAAAGTGAAAATTGTAGGGCTATACAGAATTAACCCTAACTCTTCTCATCCCTATACTTCCTCTTATGCCATTTTATCAGACATCAGAAGAAAGTAAGACTAACATTGTAAAGGTCTTAGTTGAAAGAAGTGTGGGAAAGTTTGCTTCGTAAACCAGGGGACTCCATGGGCCGAAACTTTTTTCCACTGGGATGCTATAATTGGTATAATCAGTCCAGGTTGATGGGTGATATGCTCAGGGATAGAGATAGTTAAAGACAAAGAAATGAACCGGGAGGACCATTCTGAGGGAAACAGTGCTGAGCAAGCGAGACGTGCATGGCAGTGCTTTGTGGGAGTGTATTAGTGGATGTTCCAACAGAGGGTGGAGCAGTAGCCCTTGGCACCTTCAAAAAGACTTCATGATGCAGTCTTCCACCTGGATTTCAAAGAGCTGATTAATGGGTTCATAAGCTTACATTTTTAGAGGGCATGCATTTGAAATCTTATAAACTGATGACACTTGCAGGGGTTTGTGGGCATTCTGACGTTCTTACAGAACGTGGTAGGGGGCACTACTGCTTTCTTTCTAGTTTTAGCAAGCCTGTCGGCCCAGAGTCTCTGTTACCTAATGTAGTTATAATAGATTTGTGCAGTAGGCTTTGAAATTCATTTGTTT
>CABHPH010152490.1:18596-37646 GCA_902168325.1 Peromyscus nudipes | reverse complement strand
ATAATAATAATAATAATAATAATAATAATAATAATAATAATAATAATAATGTACTTATTATCTGGCCATATTGTTGCCTTGATGGAAAACTTAACAAGAAAGACAATGACAGGAACCTTGGGAAGATAGTCAGGGTCAGGCAAGTGCTCACTTCTCCCCAGCTGTAGAAACAATGGTCTAACTGCTGGCACAGCTCCTGACCGCCTTGGAGCCGCACACGAACTGATTGCACATTATTTTCACTTAAGAATGGATTGTGGCCTTTGAAAGTGAGTTATGTGATCCAAAGCATTTATTTCCCTGAGGAAAGAAACTGAGGAACTGAGTCGGCTGTTGTGTGGCAGGAGAAAGAGCCTATGTGCTCTGCAAGTGAGGTTTCTGAGCAGGAGATGGACTGGATGTCTTTCCCTGCTGCTCCCAACGTCTGCCCTCCCCAAAGCTGAGGAGGAAATGCACAAAAAGCCCCAGTTCACAGCCTTTATAGGGGGGGAGGAGCCCAGTTCTACCCCAGTTTGATAGGTCATGCTGTGTTCAAGCCCAATTAGAAGTCCCTGGTAGAAGGGAGTCGGGGAGGGAGCAGGAGGAGAGGAGGGAGGGGAAGTTGTGGTCCATGTGTAAAATAAAGGAAGAAGTAATCAAAAACTTGCCAACTGAAGATACATGCTCGGATGTTTTCTATTTGGGCTGTGATAAGAACGCTGCTATACACTGTTGATATCTGTTCTCACATTGTACAAAAAAAGCATTTCTCGGCCCAGACACTAGGAAAAGATATTATAGAGACTGGCACATCATTTACTATGAACTCCAAGCGCTTTCTTAGTACAAGATCCTGGGGTTTCCCTTTTATTTGGGTCTGTTTTGTTTAAAGAGTGGGATGTCACATAGGATGCATAAGGGTTATCCTTTAATTTGGTATTTGTTTTAATGAAAGTAATACTTGATAAAGCGATTCAGCTAGATTCAGGACTTGAAAATGGTCTCATAGAACAAGCTAAGCATGATCAGGTGAATTTCCTGTTTGTGTGTGTAAACTTATACAGTAGAAAGATGGTTATGTTCCAAAAGTTAGGAAAACTCAGTTCTGGGAATGAAAAAAAAAATGTGTTTATTTGGTTACAATATTACTTTTCTAAGATTGAAAGAAATTTGGAATCACAATCTTAAGTCTCAGGGTTGAGCCAGAACTCTGCTGTTGACCTGACAGGTGACTTATGAAGCCTCCCTGAAGCTAGGTTCTTCACCTGCGGTGATTGTAAATGTAACATCTCTGTATTCCTCCCAGGAAGGAGACAGGTATGGAAACATCTCTGTCCTCTTTATTGACAGCGGTCAGGTACTGACACTGACTAACCTCTTTTGCTGTCTGTCCCCCAAATACAACAGACCTTCAGTGCATGCATTGAAGGAATTACTCCCAGAACCTTCTCACAGGAGCTCATAAATAGGCACCATTGTATCCCTGAAGGCTTCACTAGTCGGTGCCAAATCAAGATTTTGTATAGTAATGAGTAAACTGAAAATATGTGTATAATATGTGTATTTCTGACAACCCTCTCTCACCGTCATACCGCTTATGGGACACAGACTTTGTATCCATAATTCTTTGAAGTGTTTATACTTTTATGAAATTACTCATTCCTCACAACAAAGAGGGAGACCGAAGAAGGGAAGGGCCCTGTGATTGGTACAGGTTAGACTAGCAGAAAGGCTGAGGTGTGAGTGAACGGGGCCGGCAACTGTGCGTTCCTGTTGTAGGCACTCTGCTAAGAGTCTGTCCTTGGCTGGCATCTGCCGAGCATCTCCTTCTGTGTTCCTCATCTTCCGTCTTCTTTCTTGTCTTTTGACCAACCCCATGCTTTGTATTCCAAAAGCTCACCTCTACCCCACGTTTAAGCCTAAAGCCTTTGCCAGGCATTCTAAAGACTCTTGCAGTTAGTTACACTGTAGTCTGATAATTAGGACAGACTTCCCAACCAGAGGCAACGGATCACATAGAGTCACTATTTTATATTTGTCAGAGGTTTCTCCTCAGTCTAGTGTGAGGTGTTCAAAGGGTCCTCAACAAACACTTGGTAGCCTGATTGCCTCTGTCACTGGGGGAGGAAAATGATGTCAGAGCTTGAGGTGAGTTCTTCGTAGATGTCATTCTCTTTCGGCCGTGATTTAACAAACGAAATATAACGATCTTGCTTTACAGAGGCAAAGTGGAGTGCACACAGCTACAACGTGACGTCTTTTCAAGCTGGACTTTGTCTGATTCATGCCTTTCATCACCTTGGAACAAGGTGTAGATACAGTTTCTCTCGCACACCAACCTCCAGCCATTGAATAAGCTATAAGGTGGCAAAGATGTTGGGTTTTAAAATGAACCATTTATTTACCTGTAAGAGTAAGTTTTCCTTCATAGAGAAGGTGCCTGTTGGTTGGTGACAAGAGGTTTTCTGTCAGGTGTTCTTTGAAAACATGCTTTAACCCCTAACAAAACAAGGGAGAAAAATCAAAGAGATTGTTAATAAATGAAAATGAACATGTCCAAGGAGCTGGGCCAGTGAACTTCATCTAGGAGTCTAAGATACTTGGATATCCTGGCAGGTGGACATGGAATGGCACAGAATGGGAACCTCTCAGGTCTCTCCCAAGAATGGCATGATGACATCACTGTCCCTACATCTGATACTGCATGGATGAAGACTTCACCTTGGATGAGTTAAATTAGCCTGTTCTTCAAGTGGACAGCTGAGGACTTCCAAAGACTATTCTCACCTGAATGCCAGGCATCAGAACAAGGACAGGAGTTCTAAGTGACCCTTCTTGTACCTCTGGAATGAAAATCTTTTATCTCTTTCCCAAAGTGGAGGCCATACTATAATCTGTAGCAGATGTCTAAATTCTTGGAAGTGGTCAAGCCACTTCACTTTTCTTTCAAGATCCCCTGAAAGACAGTGCATTTCCAGTTATTTTTAGATAATATAATGTTGGAGCATAAATTCTCCACATATGCACAGCCATTATTTAGAAGCACTGCTTGCTCCTAGTGACAAACCACAATTTAGGTTCCTTAACATATTCTCTGTTGCTTGCATTTCTTAGGAAACTGACTGAAGTAAAGACAGCTGCTCCTGGAGAAAAGCAATACCAAAAAACCTTTATTGATATCTTGATATACCACATCACAAACAGCCTGAGTGGGTTAAAAAAAAAACAATAATGGACTAATAGAGACAAACAGTGTTCTTTATTAGCCTTGAAGACTCATTATTCCCTTTATGACAGAGTGTTCTTTTTTGGTAAGAACTCAAACCTTTGCATTTATTTTCTAAAACTTCTAACAGAATGTTGCTTTGAGGTTTGATTCTGTAAAACATAGAAGTAAGCCATTAATCTGTAGAATCCCATGGGCAATGGAAGCCTTCAGAATTAGTCACCTTTAAGGCCATAGACTTACACTAGGCTGCCTACAGCTTAACCTTCAACAACGAGAATCTTTCATTGAGAAATATCCAGAGAACTTGCTTTTGTCTGCCTCTCAAACATAACAAGTGCACAATAACATTATTGTATTTCTAAAAGTTTAATTGAATTTGTTGTTTATTAAAATGATAAAGTCAATTCCAAGTCCTTAGATCATCTTGAAATTTGAATTAGAGATTGGAAAAGAGAAAAAAATCCCCTCCCTAAGTAAGTGGTCATTTTACTTTTAAGTTTGCAAAAGAACATAAATGGTATGGTTTCTGTCCACTGATATTTATCAAGTTGTTCCCTTTTGATGTGCAATAAGAAATGTTGCTTTATGGGTCTAAATCATCAACTTCTTGAGTTTAAAGTATGCAGAGAGATATAAATAAGCTGTTCATCATAGTGCCTGTCCCCAGTTTTAGTCCTAAAGCTTGTAGTTGGCATTCTTTTTATAATGACCCTTGCTCCTAGAGATAGTTTTCAAAAGTGAATGGCAGTTTGTCATCTGAGTAGACTGTAATGGCATTTACTCTCATTTGCTTTCTGTGGTTAGTGGGCATGATGTTAAGACAGAGTACCTTCAGTCCCATTACAGGTCCATTTTCCTCCATGAACTCACCCGTGAAAGCCTTGGAGATGGAGCTGGGTCCTGTAGGAACTTGGTGCTAGTGTTTCATCCGATTGCCAAGATGTGATTAGAGCCCATTGTTGTGATGTTTGATTTATTGTTGTAGGAGAATCTTTTTGTACACTGTGAAGATGTGTCTCTGCTAAGGCACCTTCTGATTGGTTTAATAAAGACTGAATGGCCAATAGCTAGGCAAGAGAGGATAAGTGGGACTTACGGGCAGAGGTAGGAACTCTGGGAAGAATCTGAGGCACATGAGATTCACCAGCGAGAAGTGGAGGGAATCGGACATACATATGCAGGAGAGGTAATGAGCCACTGGCAGAATGCAGATTAATATAAATGGCTAATTTAAATTATAAGAGCTAGTTGGGAGCAAGCGTAAGCTAAGGCCAAACCTTCATAATTAATAAAAAGTCTCCATTTCATTATTCGGGAGCTGATGATCCAAAGGACTACAATTTATAATGCACTTAACCTTGAATCATGACCTCACATCAATGGAATTACTTTCTGGGACAGAAAGCCACGTGGGTTCCAGGAACCACAGAGCACCCTGACATTTCTCTCAAGCTCACATGTCACAGGGACTTCCGGATTCACTTCTTCACCTTTTCCTTAATGGAGTAGCTCACGATCTCGGTGGGTCTGTACTCCTTTTCCAGAGATTGCTCAGCTGTCAGGGTTATCTGGTAAGTCTGTGACGTGGAGCCACTAGCAGCTCAGGCAGATGAAGCCCTCTGTGTTGATCTGTTCACACCACTGGGAAAGGCAAAAGAGGCACATGAGATCATCACCTCTCCTGCAGAGGCACGGAGAAGCCTAGTCAAGCTATATCTGCTCTGTAATCCAGGGTGACCTGGAATTTCTCTAGACCAAACTGACCTTGAATTTAGGACAATCTCAGCTCTACTTCCAGAGATTCCAGAGTTCACCACCACACCAGGCCAGGAGAGGAGGGTCTTCAGATTTAACAGGATGCACCTATGAGCTTGCTGAGAAAATTCCTAAGCCATGGACTCACTTTTTCTATCTATCTATCTATCTATCTATCTATCTATCTATCTATCTATCTATCTATCTATCTATCTATCTAATCTATCCCTATCATCTATTATCCCTACCTACCTACCTACCTACCTACCTACCTACCTACATACCTATCTATTGAGAGGAAGGTTTCACTGCATAGCCCAGGCTAGCTTTGAACTCTCTATGTAGCCCTAGGATCATCACTGAGATCTTCCTGCCTTGGGCTTCTGAGTGTTGGTGCTACAGGAGTGAGTTACTGTACCTGTCTAGCCTTTGATTTTGAAAATTACATACTTAATGTAGAATTCAGAGTTTTGAATTGGGTCCTTGGGTGTGATCAAGAAGCACTGATGCTTTAAAGGTAAAGAAAGAATGTTCTTCAGCTGCTCTGCCTTCATGAATGATGAGACACTCACCAGCACTACCTCTGATTCCACCTTTCAGTCCCCATAAAGGGGGACATCAAGTCAAGACTTAGATGCACAACAGAAAATTCTGTAAATCCCCCAAAGGTATTCTTTATGTGTGGTAGTAGTGTGACTTATTAATATACAGGTGCCAGCCTTGTGTTGTTTCTAGCCAGCTTTCCTTAAATTATCCCGTCTAGCTTTTGCCTGTGGGCTTTTTTGCCTGTGGGCTTTTACCTTTCTCTATTTCTGTATGCCTCTCATTATACTCTATGGCTTGCTGTGTTGCTGGGTGGCTGGCCCCTAATGTCCTCTTTTTCCAGATTTCTCTTTCTATATATTCTCTCTGCCTGCCAGCCCAGCCTATCCCTTCCCCTGCCTTGCTATTGGCCATTCAGTTCTTTATTAGACCATCAGGTGTTTTAGACAGGCACAGTAACACAGCTTTACAGAGTTAAACAAATGCAACATCAACAAAAGTATCACACCTTCAAATAATATTCTATAGCAGCCTTGTTTCCCCTTCACTCTGAGAGTTCCATTTGCCTCTGTTTACTCCTTGGTCCACTGGAGATTTCTGGTTCCACCAGCTTTGTTCCCACCCTTCCTGTGATGCACAATTAGGAGAGGTGAGAACTGGGCTTCCACAGTGAGAAGGGCAAGAGAAGGAAATCTGCTCGTTGGATCAAGTCCTCACTGGGGAGAATGAGGCTGATGATAAAAAGGGCAAAGACAAGGAGAGCAAAAGTCCAGGCCAAAAGGAACACCTTCCCTTCTCTGGACCCCAGGTTCTTCTGTGACTTGGTAGAAGGTACTAGAAGATCTCACATTGCGATGCCTCTCCGCATGGCTGTGCTGCTCTCTGCCATAGAAAAGGATAAAGAAGGAGCAAGGGCTGGGAAGACTGGGAAGGACAGCGGGTGGAGAGTAGAGCTATGGCTTTAGAGGCTGATTTTAGGGTGACTCCTCAGGTGCATTCTGGTGCTACCTCTAGATCTACAGGCAGGCTGAGGCATTCCAGTAACTTATTTTCAGCAGCATCTTGAGATTCCTTTGAAATACACAGCCCAGAGTCAGGACCCAAACTGTCGCATGCCAAGGGACAGCTCCAACTTCCAACATTCCTTGGTAGTCAGAACATATGTGAAAACACTCATTTCACTTAGTTATCAACCTGCAAGATGGGTCAAAAGAAAACAGTTGGGATGAAGATTCAAACAGGTACCAGAAACTTTTGGTGTTTTGGAAAGCCTCAGAACAGAGCCAATAAAACTGGGCGACAATTAGGTGAGTGGAGTTGCATGGTTTTTCTTTTGGCTCTTTATTGGCTTATTTCTCAGTTCCAATAGGGAAATCAAAGAACATCTCTATCAAGAAAGATTAGACACAAAAGACCTTTGCATTGGTGGAATTGGATCAATGGAGACTTTTTATTTTATAATAAATATCCAGTCTTAGGGGAACAGTGAACAGTTTAAAAAAACATGAAACAAAAATATTTCTATAAAAAATTTCTTATTGGGACACAGCATTGGTGGGGAAGCCAGTCTGTGGGAAACCTTGGGAAGTTTACTTAGCCCTTTTCTACCATTATTGCCAAATGTAGGCAATAGTAATGGTCTCATTAGATTGGTGAGAGGTTTTAATGAGGCAGTCCATACGTTTATATACCTGTGGTGAGCAGATAAAATCACAAGTGAACGGGTATTATTGACATGAGCACAGCCAGCCAGGCCAAGGAGCCCAATGCCTCAGACTAATGGAAATGGCCATGGTCTGAATACCGGTGTATAGGAATGGCTGACCATTAGTTAAAACTGGCATTCGCAGAAACTATCAAGCACAGCTCCCTCCTGGATAGCTGCAGTCTAAGACTGCTCCCCTACAGAGACCTCCTTCTGAGATTAGCTAGCCTGCCTCCTGCACTTGCTGAATTTCTGGAGGCTGCTGATGGGGTTCCTGTAGGTGTGTCTGTCCTTTCTTCATCCCCCACCCCCCATCACCACAGCTGAGTCAGTCCCTAAACCATGCAAACACTAGTGCCTGTGATGTCTCAGACACTTAGTATTATTAGCACTCCAGATCTGTAAACTCTGGGGATCCCAGCTACTGCCAGTTGAGCTGCGGAGGTCCCAGCCCCTTCCTCTGCACTATTTGAATTGATTCAGAATAGTGGGAAGACTGACTACCATGAGTGTGAGCCGGATTGACATCATAGAGCCCAACTTTACAGCATGGTGGGAAGGCAGACACAACCCAGTGCATTCGTTCAGTCCAGTTGCAGGCAGGCAGTCTTGTGACTGGCTTAATATTCTCTAAGAGTGTGTCAGTTTCAGATAGGGCTGAATTAGAATTCTTCCTGTGCCTCATGTCTTATTGTTACCTAAATTCATCTAAGCTATAAGTGAGGAAGCATCAAATTCCACAGGGCTCCCATGTAGACAGTAATAGATGCCTGGGATACGGAAAAGTGCATGGCCCATAGTGATGGCTCAACACCCAGCCACGTTTAGTATGTATGAGGATGCTTTTGTTTCATGCGATGGGGTGGAAAAGGCAATTTACTTCCAGGCCCTTCAAAGCCTCTTCTTTTTTTGTTTCCTGAAGCTAACAGTTCCCCGGTGATAGAAAATAGTCCTGGGGAGTCAGAGGCAGTGTTAGTTAAACTACAGTAGAGGTCTTGGTGAGTTTGCTAAGCAAATGGTGCTTGGGGCCAAGCCTGAGGATCTGATATTGATCCAAGGACTGGCATGGTGGAAAGAGAGAATAGACTCCCACAACATGTCCACTAACCTGTACCCACGCACATGCTGTGGTCTGCCCCCAACACATACATTTCCATACACATACAAATAAATTAATAGTTTTATAAAGCAAAATGGGTTTTTAAAAATGTAAACAGAAGTGTGTTTCCAATCCATATATTAGAAACATAATTCAAGTCACCAACAAAATTTTCATTTTTATCTTCTTTAAATGAACCCATTTCTACCATAAACAAACCATTGAGCAAGTAAAACGTTTTAAAATCCTAGCCAAAAATCTCTCATCCCTGTGATATCAGGAATCCAGATATTTACCATTAGCAGGCAGACAGTGGAGGCTGCATTTATAAGGAAAGCAGAATTACAATTAAAATATACTTCAAATTGCTTATTTTGCTACCTGTCCTTAATTTGGGTATAATGATTTCCAACATTTGTTAACCCTCAGAGCTTGGGGGAAATATTAAAGCCAATAAGCTGGGGCTGTGCTTTTAGGTAAATGCTGAATTCTTCTCTTTGCCTCAGGATCTCTAGGTAAAACATGACAGCCAAGGAATTCAGGCAGTAGACGGGGTCCCCCAGAAAGACGGCAGGAGAAGAAGGGATGGAAGCTAACAAGAGCTCTTCCCCTTGTCTGCCCCTTTGTCATTAATAAGATAGGGTGAAAACCACAAAAACTTCCATAATCATGCAGGGGCCCCGAGATCATAAGGATGCTATGACTATATGGACCTATGCAAGTAACCTCTACTAGAGACATGCTTCTGAAGAACGTAGTATTGGGGGATGGAGAGATGGTTCAGTGGTTATGACTAGGGGCTACTACTACTGAGGACTGGGGTTTGGGTCCCAGCACTCACAGAGCATCTCACAACCATCTGTAACTCCTGTTCCATGGTATCCGGTGCCCTCTTCTGGCCTCTGTGGGCATGCATGGATGTGGCGCACATACACACATGCAGGCAAACACTCACATGCATAAAAATAATAAAATGAATAAAAAATATAGTGCTGATATAATAAAAGCAATGCCTCAATCAACTCTTTCCTCCCGCCATGGAAAACATACTCTGATTAGTTGAGATTAGACCGTGAAATGGGACAACGCAGTTCTGAGCCTCAGTCTGCAGTCCACACAGGAGACTGGGTTCCTCAAGGGAGGAGTCTTGCCTAATTGTGTGCATTGTGCACAGAGCATCATCCTCACATTCAACACTTAGTAAGTGCTCGATAAAGAACACCGTGTTTTTAATGCAGTATAAAAGGAGAAGAGACAGGGACTGGGTTACAAAGATCTTAGCGAAAGCCCGGAGGGAGGAGGTGTTAACAGCTACGCAAGAATAAATAGCGTCCACAAACCAGGGCCGCACATTTCCTCTTTCCTCCTCATCCATCCGCAGGAGTGTCGTCAGGTGTCGGTGGATCTGGAAGTTTTGTGTCTTTCTGAGAGACTAGCACTTTTTCTAAAAGAACCACTGACCACGGAATTGGCACACTTGACACTGATTACTACGAATGCTGCTTTAAATCGAAATCACTTAAAAAACAGACTTGGAAATCATTTCTCCGCTCATGCAGAGTTGTGTGTTAAAAACCGAAGCCTGTGATGGTTTAGTGCGTCGAGGCTCCTGTAGCCAGGCCTGACCACACGAGTCCAATTGCAAGCCCCGCATGTGGAAGGAAAGAACTCAATCCTGCAATTGTCCCACACACACACGGGGGTGTGGGGGGGTGGGCCCTCTGCCCCTAAATAAAGGAAAAACGTAATTTTTAAAAGCCCACGGGAGATGCAACAGCTAACAGAATTTGCAGGTTATTTTTGCAAGCGTTGATTGGCAGAGAGAGATGATTCCTCTATGGGGAGGGGGTGGCAGGAACTTCCTGGGAACCTCGGGAACAGAGGAAGTGATGCCCAGCTCTGGGGTGGGAGAATTCAGATGTGCAGAACTGAGGTCTCCCAGGAGGATTTACCTTCGTGAGCACAGAACAGAAACTGGTCCATGGGGAAGTACCAGAAACACTTATGTAATCCTTGATGATGCTGAGAAGGCTGTTCACAAAACCAAACCTTGCTCTAGGTCAGAGAAGAAAACAAGCCGCTGTTCACATGGGGCCAAGAGCCGAGAGTGACGAGATAAGGTGCAGACATGCCTCTGGGAGATGTTTCTTATTTCAAATTTATTTCCAAGTAAAATGCAAAGTTTTTTTTTTATTTCCTCTTTAATGTTGATTTTCTTCTAGGCCTTTTTTTTTTAAAGAACTTTTTTCTTTCTTTCTTTCTTTCTTTCTTTCTTTCTTTCTTTCTTTCTTTCTTTCTTTCTTTCTTCCTTCCTTCTTTCTTTCTTTCTTTCTTTCTTTCTTTCTTTCTTTCTTTCTTTCTTTTTTTTTAAAATGGTGTTTGAGATCCGACCTATGGCCTCACGCATGTCAGGCAAGTACTCCACCAGTGTGCCCAGACCAGATGAAGAAAGCTTTTTATTTTCTTTTGTTTTAAGATGGGTCATGTTATGTAGATTTGTTTGGTCTCAAACTCCATAATGTACTCATAAAGATCTTTTAAAAACATAATGCAAGCACATTCATTTGGGTTTTAAATATTGAAGCATGCCCTTTGTAAGAATATTAAACATAAACCTCTGGGTATAATTTTACGAAACAACACAGGAATCAGTATTCCCAAGTCTTTTTGTTTTCTTTTGTTTTAAGATGGGTCATGTTGTGTAGATTTGGTTGGTCTCAAACTCCATATAAATACATCTTACTGCTGTCTCACCTTCATTTGAGAAGAAAGATATTCATTTGTAATGTATATAAGAAAAGGTCATTCAGTTGAGCTAAACATTTATGAAAGTAACACTGTAGGAGTCTATTTCTCTCTCTGCCTTTTATACAGTTTCCTTATGTAACCAAGGCTGTCCTGGAACTCACTCTTTTGCTACAGATCTGATGTCTTCCTGCTTCATCTCCCTGAGTATTAGGAATACAGGCAGAAGTCACCATGCTGGACAAACGTGCTTTGTGCTTTGAGTGAAGGTAACTCAGATAACTCCGCTCTGGTGGATAGATGACCATGGATGTTTACACGTCCCCTCCCGCAGACCTGAACTGACGGCTAGGTTATGTGACGAGAGAAGAGTGTTAAATTGTCACAGGTCTGAGCCAAGCAAGGACCTTCACTGGGAGGCTTCCTAATGACTTTTAACACAATCCTGGGGACATCAGCTGACTTTAGCTCACCTGACTTTAGGCCTCCAGATTTGCAAAGAGCCTTAACAAGTCCACATCCACTAGATATTCATAAATTTGCAGCTATTTTAATGTACTCATAAAGGTCTTTTAAAAACACAATGCAAGCACGTTCATTTGGGTTTTAAATATTGAAGCATGCCCTTTGTAAGACTATTACACATAAACCTCTGGGTATAATTTTACAAAACAACACAGGAATCAGTATTCCCAAGTCTTAAGCATCTTACGTAATATCATTTGTGGCATTTAAGTTTCATAACACACGCCGGAAATGAACTCCTCGGCATGAGGTCGCTGCTGCTTGTGTTAGCCCTAAACAGGGCGCCTCTCGCTAACGTTCCCTCCAAATGGGCCTTCTGTGCTTCCCAGTGCCAGAGAAATCCCAAAGGTTCCTGTCTGCCAGCAACACTCACTTGCAAACAAAACAACACTCATGCTGTGTGTTCTCATTTCCACCTTCTTCTGCAACGATCCCAAAGCCCTTTACTTCTCGAGAGTTCCAAACAGAGAGTTCGTGAGTTAATAACTGATAACGCAAATGTTTTGCTGGGGACAAAAGTGTTCACGAGTCACGAATGCTGAAGGGAGCCTTGGCTGTTAGGACCTGGTGTCATGCTTTTTTACACGTCAGGGGAGCGAGACTGTGAGAAGAAAACGACACCCCTCTTGGACTGCCTGCTCCTCAGTCTATAAACTGAAGAGCGAGTGATCAGCGGAGGGTGAAGGGGTAAAGGGGCCGACTCCTCCCAGAAGCTACCGTGTGAGAAGCCTGGACTTCGGGGGTCAATCCTTCTCCACCTCCAGCCTCACGTGTACTGAGTGCAAAGAGCAGGCAGTTCTTGGACAGGCCTCAGAATTTCCCGGATGCTTTGCTAAACCAGAGGCTACGAGGCCCCTCCCTGGAGCTGCTCTGTCAGTATGTCCAGAATGGGGTCTAGGGATGTCTACCTTAGAAGCTCCCAGGGATTCCGATGCCGCTGCTCTAAAGGCTCCAGGCTGACTGAGGTGCAGGAATGTCTAACATCCAAACACACCCAATAGTCAGTGGAAAAATAACAGCCATGGCCACAAACAAAAGAACAGCAATAAAAGAAACACATAAACCCCGGAACCTTGTCATTATGACTCACTTGCAACAATTTAGAAGAAATGTTCTTGTTGCCATAACTGCTTTAGAAAAATGTTTACCATTTTTAAAGACACTGAATTCTCCAGTATATTTATTTTACTATCTGAATTATGAGTTTTCAATTTACAAGCAACTCTGGGAAACTCATATCATTTGGGCCAGGGGAGGTACATGACAGACTTACATCCACTGGAGCTTATGAAAATGAATTCAATTTTTGTAAGTTCGAGGACAGACTGGACTACATAGGAAGTTCCGGGTAAGTCAGGGATACATAATGAGACACTGTTGTAAGAGGAAAAGCAAGACAACACAGAAACACAAAAACAGAAAAAATGAGATTTTAAAAGCAAGACTGAGGGCTGGAGAGATGGCTCAGCAGTTAAGGACACTTGCTGCCTTTCCAAAGGTCTTGGGTTCAGTTCCCAGCACCCATGCCAGCACGCTCACAGATCACCTGTATCTTTAATTCCGAGGGATCTGACATCCTCTTCTGGACTCCACAGATCCTTCATACATGTGGCTTATGCACAGTCATGCACTCACATGCACATATACGTTCCTATATGATTTTTAAAAATAATAAATCGAAAACAAAGAGTGAAATTGGTTCTCTTTTGATTTCTTCTATGACCTCTCCATAAAAAGCCATCTGTGACGTTGGGCTATTTCGAGACGACCCTTGCCAGATGCAAACCCTCTGTCTCAGACTTCTCATCCTCCAGAACCATAAGCCAAATAAATGTACTTTCATTATCCATACTGTTGGTTATTATTATGTGGCGCTGTTTACTGTGTGAGAAAAGCCACGAGGCAAGACAAAATGCAGTATAAGAGTTTATTAAGAGAAGAACCAGAGGGGAGTGTTTAGGCCTATGGGAAGTGATTGTGCAGGGAGAGAGAGAGAAGGGATAAGATGGAACCCGATTTTTTTTTAATCTTATCTTTTTTTTTCAAGATTTATTTTTATTTATTAAGTATACAGTGTTCTGTCTGCATGCATCCTTGCAGGCCAGAAGAGGGCACCAGATCTCATTACAGGTGGTTCTGAGCCACCATGTGGGTGCTGGGAATTGAACTTGGGTCCTCTTGGAAGAGCAGTCAGTGCTCTTAACCACTGAGCCATCTCTCCAGCTCCGGAACCATTTTTCATAGGTTCCCCTCTGCAATGCTCATATGGGCTTATGTGGCTATGCCACGCATGCGCATAGATTGAGATCACGCTGCTCGAAAAATTACGTGATCACACAGCACACGGATTACATTAGACGTAAGACCCTGGAATGACTAAGTCTCTTGCTTGGCTACTGGACAGCGCATGTGCGGTCATGTGGCTGGAGGAGTGGCCAGGAATTCTCACATAACTCATGGTGCTATTCCATGACAGCAGCAGAGACTAAGACAGACCTTGACTAAAGACGTTTGTCAATACCAACATTAAAATGCAGAGGCCTACAAATTCCTAAAGTCAGAGGTAGATGCAGGATTTGAACTCAGGTTTACTTAACCGATACTTTTTACCTGGAAGCACCCAAGGTTTAAAAGCACTACAGGCAGAGGTAATTAAGGGTACTGTATGGCCCAGACTTCTCTGCAGTCCCTAGGAAGTGGCTCCCTTCTCTCCCTCGATGTGTGCGTCTTCTCTCTAAGAAATCAGGGCACTCCAGATCGGGGCTGCAGCACTGGCCATACTCCTGAGCCTTGTTTCCACAGAGAATAGAGTGACTGTCCCGTGATATCTGAGCCATACTGTAGATGCTATGGCTCCAGAAATCTGTTAACAGGGAGCATAGAAGAATCGGAGGGAAGAGGATGTGCTTCCGTGATGGAGGCTGTGAGATCCTTGGCCCAGGAGTGTGTCACTATAGGAGAGAATGAGAGAGAGGAGAGCCACGTAGCAGCTGGAAGCTGGAAGTTCTATTCAGTTCTGGGAGGCTGTTTAAAGAACTGAGAACTGTGTGTGATCCTGTAACCTTAGCACTCAGGAGCCTGGGGTGGGAGGCTCCAGAGTTCAAGGCTCACATGTCCTACGTAGTGAAGCCCTGCAGCAGACAGACAGGCAAACACAATAAAGAGTTTAGTGCCTAAATAAAAATAATGACATTTGCTTCATGAGCTCGGAAAGGGAGTACATTCTCTTAATTTCTTTTTGTCTGTCCATGTACCCAAGGAACCCTATTAATATTCCCTGTGAACTACAAAATTAAACACCACATTACTATTTTAAGAACCAATAAATGTATTCACTGATGAGAAGTTTCCACACGGGCTCTCGCTGCCTTCTCAAGTCCATCTGATCGGGGGTGGGGGTTGAAAGGGTATACGGCACTGGTGTCTGGTGCTGGATACCATGGCAGGGCTGGTTTGGTCGGTGGCAGAAAGGTCACAGTCACGACAGAACCCAATGGTACCTTTTAGAGCTTTATTAGGAGAAAAGAGAGAGAGAGAGAGATAGAGACAGAGACAGAGACAGAGAGACAGACAGAGAGAGAGACAGAGACAGAGAGAGACAGAGACAGAGAGACAGAGACAGACAGAGACAGAGACAGAGAGACAGAGACAGAGAGAGACCGAGAAAGTTCATGGGGATGCACGTCCGGCTTTTAGGCTGGGACGCAGCCACCGCTGACGATGCAATAAGGCACCAGATGAGACTTGGAGCTGCACATATACAGAATCCTAACGGGTGAGGGTGGGGTTTCTGACGGGTTTCCATGACTTCACCCCAGGTCTTGCACACATAGAAGAGAGAGAGAACAGCACATTGCCTGGGTTGGTTGTCTGCTGTTTGCTTTGACTGACAGTGTGATGGGTCTTTCAGCAGACTCCTTGTCCCTGTGGGCAGTGGCTCCTCATGTTACTCAAACCATAGCCTCTCCCCGAGGCTGGGGAATGACAGCTACTCCCTCCTGATGCAAAGCATTTGAGTGTATTAGGAAAAGAAATTCAGGTTGGGGTTTGGAATTGTGCTTGAGGATTTTGTGGATCCTCTCCAGTGTGTTTCAAGCCCTAGAGAACTCAAACCCAGCAAGAGGTCTGATCCAAGTCCCACTGCCAGAGGCTTGATGAAATTAACTGCTCAAAAAACTGTGATAGATACTCAGAACTTGAAGAGAACTTTCAAATCTTGCCCCAAACAGTTTACTTCTCAAAATCAGGAGTGAGGCCCAGAGAGGCAAACAGTAATAACAGCCACTGTCACGCATTGGTTAATGATGGGAAAAGTTCTGAGAAATGGATTTAGAGAAACCGAAATGACTATGATGTCACTAGGCCATCTCATCTTCTGAGCCATCATAGATGTTCTCTGTGATTAACTAGATGCCATCCTATGGTACTGGCTGTTCTGGCATTTCTGTGGGTCATCAGAGTCTACGAAATGCTGTCCTATACAATATCTTAGTCAGACAGGGCAACTGTTTCCAGACCCCTCCTGTGTCCTACCCAGGCCTGGGCTCCTTCCCCTGGCTATCATGGTGAATAAGGCAAGAATCTGACAGACAGCTTAAATAAGGACCACATTTTTCTTAACTAAGAAAAGCAGAGGTAGAGAAAGGGACAAAACTGTTCAGTAGTGAGCAAGTCACATGATACCTTCAGGCTGTAGAATCCATAGCCCAGGAAGTCTGTAATCCTCGGGGAAGACAGACAGCTTTCCGGGTGAGACATACGCTTGTGTCTTCTGTCTTTGCTAGCCGCCGTAAAGAGACGGGGTTTTCAAGCATGAACTCCTGAATATCATGGGTCCCTTGGCCTCTGCATCTTCTGTTGATCTCTGGCTTTCACCAGAATAAACTGAACCTCTAACAGACCCGGCACTTGAAGCCACGGACAGTTCCCGGACTGTTTCTTCAGCTACAGTCTGACAGCTAGAACCGCAGAGTGTGATAGCGGGAAGGCGGAAGCCGGTGAGAATGTGAACTCTGAACCTTTCATTTTACCAACGACAGAAAACCAAGTCACGGAACGGTCATACAGCAGATGTGTGGATGTGACCCCACAGCCTTCAAAGTCTCTTTTATTTTTTTTTCCAGGCTATGATCCTCAGCACTTGTAGAATAAGAAAGTGGTTCTGGGTGTATGAGTCCAACCCCTCACGGTGTGAAAGAGACTTGCTCAACAGAATTATCTTTGCCAACAATACTAGAATATGCAGCAAACTTGAGTTTCCTTAGCATGGAACTACCCATTTATTGCTGTCATAACATTATTAATAATACTTGTTTAAGTTTTTTGGTTAGGGGCTGGAGAGATGTCTCGACAGTTAAGGGTATGTGCTGCTCTTGCAGAGACCTGAGCTCAGTCCAGCCCCCAGGCCACATAGTTCACAAGTCCAATTCCAGGGTGATCAAATGCCTCTGGCCCGTGGGTACCTGCACTCACAAATATGTATCCACACACAGGTCCATACACACGTACACATAATTTTAAAAAAATCTTTAAAAAAATGTGATTACCGGATAACATACAATGATTGCTAAAAATGTGAGGAGCAAGGAAAAAAGATACAATGAAACTCAACTATCCTACTCAGACAACCATGGACACATTTTTTCCCGATATAATTCATAATTTTAAAATATTGTGTTTACAAAGCCTCCTGTAATTTGCTCTTTAAACAACATATTGTGAGTAGTTTAAAGACCCATTTAGAATTCTGTCGCAACAGTGCGAACTACCCACTTAAAGAGTTCAGATTACCAACCATACCCAGAAGGAACCATCACAGAACAGTGTGTAAGGCTTCCCAAGTCAACTTGGCAGCGTTTCAAAAGAATATCATCACAATTTTCAACTCATCCTGTTGCTTTCAGGGCCCACGATGCTGACATGGATCTGAATAGTTTGGAGCAAGTTAGTCATTGTTGTGGAGGTAAACAGGGAGTCCCAGACCATCTTCTATCATGGGTAAGGGGTCCCAGGAGGAGAAGATTCTGTAATAGTCTCCGGGTGTGCAGAGGGGCTGTCGTGGGTTTCCCTGGTAAGATTGGTGGACTGAGAGAGGAAGCCTATTGTCAGCAGGAGCCTCTACAATAGCAAAGGCATCTTGGAGTCAGTTGGGAACCTCTACAGAAATCGGGACATATGCCTTTTGTTGATGACTGAAACCATAGCAAGTGCCCGCTGTGAGGAAAACTGCCAGCGGCCAGCTAAAAAAGAGACTAGCACAATGCAGGCAGCATTGGGGTTTGAGGGAAAGTGTGTGCCGAATTTGCAGCCTGAAGTGTGTTCAAGGTGGCCGCCATTGGTCGATCAACCTCCTAGTCAAAGCCAGGTGGATGTTCCAGGAAGAAAGGACATCGGTCCCCAGGGGTGACATTAACTTTTAAAGTCACAGGGTCAGTGACTGCTGCTGCTTCCACAGTGATGGTTTTAGTTAGGAGATGGGAAGAATTTGGTGGGCATTGGCCAAGGCACAGAGGAAGAAGAAAAGTTGATTCTGGGATTTTAATTGAGCATCTCAGAGTTAGTGGTGCTGACCTTGCGGTAGGCATTGGTGGCACAGAACCAGAGTGAGCCAAGTTAAGGCTGAATGTGAACCTTTTGCGGTGAACCACAAATAGATGGCGAGAGTTTATGAGTCCATGCACTTAAATTAAGACTCGCATAAATAAGGAACAGTAGCAATGCCCAGTTGTAAAATAGTATTCTCTATATTAATTTTATCACTAATATTGTTATTGATATTGGGAAGCAAGGAAAGAAGGAAAAATGCCAAGTCTGTGATAGAGTACAATCTACACACCAGTAGCTTCGTGGGAATTGGTGGGGATTATCACTTATATAGACAGAAATTATTTAAATAAGATTAAGATGGAGAAAGGAACTACACACGCAGACTTGAAAATGGGAGCACCAAGAAATGATGTTTTCTTCGTTGCTCAGACATTTGACAGAAGCATTTTATAATTTCACTGCAATCAGCCCTCCGTGTGCAGCCTTCACACTTATAGATTCAGCCAGCCACAGATCAGAAACATCATAATAACTTGCCCATATCGAACACGGGCAGTGTTTTTTCTTGTCATTACATCATAAACAATACAACGTAATAACTATTTTTAAGCATTTATATGGCAGTGAGTCCTGTAAGTACTCCAGGGGTGACTGAAAATGTGCTGGAGTATGTGTTTAGGTTATGTGCAAATTCATAGCATTTTAAATGTTTGTTTTTCCACATTTTTCATTTATTAAATGTGTGTGTATCCATATGCACTGGGAGTGTGGAGGTCAAAGGATAATTCTAGGTGGTTTGGATTAGAATGACCCCTGTAGGCTCATACGTTTGAAAGCTTGGTCACTACTGGAACTATTTGGCAAGAACTAGAAGTGGGGCCTTGTTGGAGGAGGTGTGGCCTTGTTGGAGGAGGTGTGGCCTTG
>CABHPH010152490.1:3166-18586 GCA_902168325.1 Peromyscus nudipes | reverse complement strand
GGCCTTGTTGGAGGAGGTGTGGCCTTGTTGGAGGAGGTGTGGCCTTGTTGGAGGAGGTGTGTCACTGGTGGTGGGCTTTGGGGTTTCAAAAGCCCACATCAGAGCCAATATCTCCATTTCTATGCCTGCCATCTGTGGATTAGGATGTAAAGCTCTCAGCTACTGCTCCAGTGCCAAGCCTGTCAAAAAAACAAACAAAAGAAAAAAGTCAACTTGCTTGAGTTGACTTTGTACTTCCACCATATGGGTTCTGGAAATAGAACTGAGGCCATCACACTTGGTGACCGATACCTTTATCCTCTAAGTCATGATTTCCACTTGACGCCATTTTTCATAAGGGAGTCCGTCTTTCTTTCTGTGTCTATCATTACCCTTCACCCCAGAGTGCAAACAACTTAGCATCTTCCCTGCTATCGAGGAACCAGCCTGACCTTCCCACACAACACCTTGACACAGGCCAGCACTCACACAGACAGCATCCAGCACACACATTCTGGGATGAGCTGCTTCTTCACAGGGAATGATCAAGCCCAGCAATTCGCAGGGCACCCCTTCCTTAGTTAGGTTCTGCAGCACGAATCTTAAAAGATCTTATTAATGAGACAAACTCAGGGCCTGGTATTGGAGTGAATGCTGGAAGATCAGAGAAGCAGAACAAGCCACAGCCATCTCACCTTGCCAATTCCTCAGCTGATCCTGTTTCCTGGACTGGAAGCTTCTGAGTCCTCATCCAAATGGATCTCAGCTGAACTGTTGTTCAAAAGCCTAAAAGCTTAACCAGCCTCTAGTTCCTGGTTTTCACACCTTATATACCTTTCTGCCCTCACTTCCTGGGATTAAAGGCGTGAGTCACCATACCTGGCTGTTTCCAGTGTGACTTTGAACTCACAGAGATCCAGATAGATCTCTGCCTTCAGAATGCTAGGATTAAAGGTATGAGAGCCACCATTTTCTGGCCTCTATATCTAGTGGCTGTTCTGTTCTCTGACCCCAGATAAGTTTATTAGAGTGCACAATATTTCGGGGAACACAATACCACCATAAGTTTCTTTCCTTCTGACAGCACAGCCTGGCTCCGTGCACCCCTGAGAGCTGACTACTCTGGAGGAGGCTTCGGGGTGTCTGGGGACAAATGATTCTCCCCTTTATGCTCACCCTGTTTATATAGGAGGAAGGCACCGGGAGAGGCCAGCCTGTGTCAGACCTGGCAGAAAAAAAAAATCAACCCATGTCTGTGAAGGACTGATGAACAGCAGCCCCAGTGACCGTGGAGTCGCCATGATGTCATCAACTTACGTTTTCAGCTCACAGTAATCGATCCTGTCCCATACACACTGTTTATTAAAGAAAAAAAAGTGAAAGTCAATCAGTCAATCATGTTCCTAGCTATGAGAACAAGCAGTTTTTTAAGTTCTAATCAAAACTACCATTGTGGCTACCAATACGACTAATACTGAATCAAGTGTGGCTTTATCACCACTCCAGCTTTGGGGACAGACCCTTATCACAGCCACTCTATGTGTCAGCCATGATGACTATTCTCCACTTCAGAGGAAAAGACTGGAGTCTGGGGAGGACTGATTTAGGTGGCCAAGGTCATGGATTAGAGCCCCAGAAGGCATTTATTTCTTCTTTTGAATTAATTAGCAGAATAGGGTACAGCTCCTTCCCATAAGGCCCTGTGGTGTGTATATTGCAAGTGGTGTCCACAGGTGAACACAGCACCGGCCCTTCTCTTGTCTCCAGAAAACGAGAGGGCAGAGTCCAGTTGTGATGCTGCACATTCCCTCCCTCTGCCCACAACATACAAGAAGGAGATGTGTGATTTGTCCTGGGACCCCAGGTCTTACATCATAAGGGCTCAGGGACCACTGATTTAGATTGATTACTTTTCACTAAGTGACAGCACCATGAAAGAACCAGAAAATCCACTAGGATTAATCTGATTGTCTCAGAAATACACATGCACTTTGTGGAATCTGCTTTGGTAATACCTCATTAATTTTTTTAACGTTCCCCACACGCATGGGGCTGGTTGCAACCTGCGGTGCGTACGCTTACGCAAGCTTACTCCAAGCAAGCACTTTCTATGTCACTTTATGTCAAGTTAAAAATTTCATGGTGCAAAGCGTCCCTATGTTAAAATTGCTTCCATTTTCTGCAGGACTCATTACCCGCTGGCAATTAGCCATGTTTTGCTGCGTGAAATGGCATGATTCAGCGTGTTCTGGAACTGGTACTATGGATAGGATGATGCCATTTACTAATTTTCCTGCCACCTGCCTTCACGCAGAGATAAAGCCGAGTGAAGAGGGTCTTCACCAGCTCCTGCTGTCTTAGTTACAAGATGTGCAGTTAAAAACAAAATGACGATGCATGACACTTATCACTCCTCTTTTGGAGAAAGGCTGTCTTGGTTTTTTGGATTCTGATGGGTAACAGAAAACACATCATTACTTATGGTAACGGGGGAAGGGTCACCGCAGGTCTTTACCGAAGCGGAAAGGAGCTGAGTGGGATTTACCCTGCTGCTTCCCTCCTTTTCCTGAGAATTCCAGAATGAACATTGGCACTGATGAATGATGCACTGTTACAAGCTAATAGCTCATGGTTCTCCGCCTTCAGGGCATGTGGTATCCTGTCTTTATTGGGCTTCTGCTCAGCCTGTGTCTCCATCAGTGGGGGAGAAGCCCATGAACTGCAGGAAATATGTGAATCATTCATTTAAGACAAGAATTACAGCAGGGTGAGCCTGAATGGGCTGACCTTCACTGTCGCACCGTCCCACCGTGAACAATCAGTCCCTGGCAAGGGCAATAGCCCAACCACACCTGGTCATCCCCAGAGGCTCCTCCACAATACTCCCGAAACAGGAGACACCAGCATGCCAATCACCTTTACGGTGTGGCCGCTACTGGCCACCAGGCCAATGTTGTTAGGTATTTCTGTTAGTTGAGGAGGAGTTCAGTTTCCAACTGTTCATTCTCTCGATGGCCAGGTTCCGTTCTGGCCTGCTGGGTTTTATCTCATCTATGCTTCTGAAAAAAAAAAAAAAAAAAGCTGGGCAGAGCCTTTCACCTTTTCACAACTAACGACTCATCGCCATGGCTGCATCTCTGATACATCTGTCTGTCAAGCATCGCTTCTGCTTCCACACGATGCCCCCCTGGCTGGAAGACACTGCTGTGGGGCTGAATATCAGGAGTGGGCAACTACAGAGAAGCTGCCAACTGGCCCTACAAGGTCATTCTGGTCCCAAACAGTCTCCTTTCCCGGTGTACCTGTTCCAGGGGCTGCTGGACTTGGGAGGAATAATTGGACGGGGAAACCCAGATCTTATCTCTGCAACATGACCACTTCTGAAAGACCAAGAGCTGGCTGCAGTAACTCTGTCTTATGACTATGCTAGGGGAGGTTTCCATTGCAGTAGGTCCACACCTGAGTTCTACCAGAGCTTAATCACTTGGAAAGTCCCTTTTGCTTAGAACAATATCTTCCGCATGTGCAATGAATGTGGACAAAATGAATAGGACCTGATTCAGCAGCAGCAGTGGGTGACACCGATAATCAGTGGTTCCACCGGACACTAGAAGATCCCTGGGAACACTTTAAGTCCAGACAGATTCAGCACCACAGCACTTCACCTGCGCGTACAGAACCTGTGTCCAGAGAGGAAAGGAGAGAGCTGAGAGTCCTGGCGCAGGCAGGTCATTTTGTAGACCCCTCTGGTCATACGGCTGTCTCCCTGTCCTCTCAGGCAAAGCCAGGCTACAGTCTCGAGGCACAGGAGGGCCATGAGAACACAAGCCTTTTCAGTCTTATTAACCATGCATGCTCTTAACTCCTCCAGAGCAAAAGGGGATTTGTGGAAATGTCAACACAAACACACCCTATTTGTTCTGCCTCAGACGCTAGAAGAAAGTCTTCAAACCCAGACATCTTTGCAAATGGTGCACACACATTCTCAGAAGTAGAAAGGAGGATACGGGGGGGGGGCAGGTAACCCCAGAGCACCTAGCAATCCAAAGCTGATTGTTTGAGTTCGGTAGTTTTTATTTATTTTAGAGAAAAATGAGAATTGCTAGAAACAATGAGGCGCTTCTGGGGCTCTTTCTCTTCTTCAGATAAGCAAAATTATAACCCATGTCTTCAAATCTTACATGACCCAGCCCCATGTGCCTTCTGCTACTATTACTTGGCAGTTCACTTCCTGAGAACAGGGGCTGGACTGGATGTAATTCATGGGGTTTTATACCTCCATGCCTGGGCTGAGGGGCACTGGCCCCATCTTCCTAGGCCTTACCACTGCTTCTCCAGGAGATTCATGCCCATGTGTTGCCAATGCTAAGTACTTTAAATGGGGAATATGCAAATAACATTAGGCTCAGATTTATTCAATTAGCTCCACTCCCTGGAGTTTCAGGCTCTGTTTCACCTGCCCTTTCTCCATGTCTCTCCAGCAGATGAACAGGAATAAATGAGATAATCCTCTCATGTCATTCTCCCTGGTGGAAAGTAATTTACTTTCAAAGGTCATTTTTATAGATTCCGGCCTGCATCCTGCATTATCCTAAGTTCCCGGCTTCTCTAAATCCTCCCGTTCAGTAAGGGCTCAATAAACATTTGTTAAGTAAACGAAACAATAACCAAGCCCGCACATTGTGCCCTGGTGATAGCTAGCTACTTTGTACTAGTCCCCAAACTCTGTATTTTCCATTTCCACTGCTGGTCATGTCCTCTGCCTAAACTCTAAACTCCAGCCTGGACATTTCCTTTAGACATCTCCCTATTCATTCCAGAAGGTTCTCTCCTCCCTCCCCTTCTCCTAGTCCATCCCTTTCTCTTCTAAATACTTCTCAGGAGACTGTACGAGGACTGACACAAGACAGAGGATTTAATCATTCAGCATGGGCCAGAGCAGTATCAAGTGAGCTTATTGAATAAATAGAAATGTTGGCCTACATAATAAAATGCTGGCAGTCTTTAGAATTTGGTTTTACATTCTGGATCCTAAATGAATAATTGTATGTATATCCAAAACCAAAATACATTCTGATATTACTTCCACCCACTTCTCCCCTCTATGGCATTATTTCTAATATAAGATACCCATTTAGGATGACATGGGTCATGATCGAATTGCATTTGTCCACATGGGGCAGAAATGGGGCTTATGCAGATCCTGGGCTATGACCTCGGCTTTTCATCTTGGAGGTCAAAGCACAGCGAGGCTCATTCTGGGAAGTAGGGATGCCTCTGGGTGTAAGACTGTCTGTGGGGATGCGAAATTGTTTTGAACATTAAAAATGAAGATGGGCAAATAAAAATATCACCGCCGTTGTAACCAAGTAATGATGTAGGAAAGCAATTAGAAAGAATACTTGTGACCAGTAACACGAAGACGCATAGACTGTTACAGAAAACACTGCCTTTTTTCCCTCAAGCTGGGCAGTTCATTAGATTTCTGGGTGCTCTGGAAAGGCCTGGGGGGTCTGTTTCCTTAATGCAAACAGCTGCAGTGAGATCAGTTGAGCTGAAGGCCATGTGTGTACCATTCATTGTTGGTTCGAAATTGTTTTCTCACTTTTGCTGGCCTAAACACTAGAGTTTCTTCTTGCACAAAGCAGAATGGTGCGGCCATGGGGCCGTGTTGATGTAAGTGGCCTGCACTGCCACATGAAGCCATGTCGATTGACGTCTGTTGTCCGAGCCGCTGCAGAGGGCCATGATGGGGTCGGTGGTCCTGCTGCAGCCAGGGGTTGTGTGGATGTCCATGGCCCATGTTACCACCAAAGGCCGTGTGATATCCATGGTCTGTGCTGCAGTCCGAAGTCATGTTGGTGTCCATGGGCTGGGCTGCCCTCTGGGGACCGTATTAGTGTCTGTGGTCTGTGTTACCCTGGAGACCATGTTGATGTCCTTGGCCTTTGCTGTTGCCGAAGGCTATGATGGCATCTGTGCCCATGCTGTCACCAGAAACCATGTGGAAGTCCTTGCTTCATGCTCCTGCTGACTGCTATGAGCAAGGAAGCCGCTTGCAGTGGTATTGATGACTGCAGACTCACAGCTGAGAAAGAGGGACATAGAAGGCTTCTGTGACAACCTCTACCTCCACTCCCATCCCCCCATAAAAGTAACAGCCTAGACAGGAAGCCATGGAAGAGAACTTTTAAAAACTGTGATAAGGATGCTGAAGTGTAGCTCTCCACAACTGATGGCTTCTGGTGGGGGTGGGGTAGGGAAGGACCCAGCTTTCTTTAAGCAGCTGACCATTGGGAGTTTGACCATGTTCCAGTGAGTATATGGGTGACACAGATTCGACATGTATTTATTTTCTTTCCTTCTTTTTTTTTTGTGGGGTGGGGAGGTCACAAGGATGTGGGGCACACTTGGGAGGACCGGGAAGTGAGTGCGATTAGGGTGCATGATGTGAAATTCTCAAATAATCAATAAAAATACTATTTTTTTTAAAGCAGCATGGATGTGTTTGGTTCTGAGTTGATTGCTCACTGGAAATAACCATTAACGTGAACTCCAAATCTGTACTTGCTTCCCCCCTAATAAGCCATATCTATCCAGGTAGATGCAGTCTGTATAAAGAGGTAGAAAACTATATTCTCAGATACTTGATTTCCTCATGACAAGATTAAGTTCAGAAATAAGCTAATTACTAAATACAATACATGAGGGCCAACAACCCATTTGGTTTTGTATGTTACAATATAATTTTGTTGTTGTTGTTTCGAAAACCACAACCAAATGGTTACTTTTGAGAAACCCATTTTGTTGTTCTCTCAGACACTTGGCTATTCTGATTCTTGGCTTGAGGACAAGTTTTTGGATCCGGAGAGTTGTATACCCAGGTGCCTCACCCGAACTTGACAACTCAATAGACCTTAACATCTCTTCCATGTCCTGCTTCCTTCCCTACCCGGAAACCCCGATTTAGCCACACATACACTAACCCTGAGTTACCATGCCCCAAACTGGTCAGATCTGAAAGTTCTAGTTCCATGGCTGCTGGGATAATCTTGCCTCCTTTCTGGTACCAGGACATCTCCTTAGTCGGTCCTCCACTGCAGATGGGAAGATTCATGGTGTGGGTGGACAAGCAGTAGTTCAGAGAATCCCAGGAATTTCCCACACTGCCCCGCAGGCCCTGCACCCATTTACCTTTACCTCAGCAGTAAAGCTGCTCTTGTATTTTGGTGCTAGAGCTAGAAAAGTTTCTGGCTGCTAGAATTGCGTCCCCCATGTGAACACCAATCACATGCACGTTGTGTAAGCAATTGATCAGTCTTGGTGAATAGTCTTCTAATTTAATTATCTGGCCGTATGGAGCCTGACTCTCCACAGAGATGCTGCTGACCATCTTAAATGTATGATCATATTGATTTTCATAAGCACCTTCCCATTTTAGGCTAGTGGAAACCGAAGCTTAGAAAGATGGGTGAAGAGTTTCTCACTGGTGACTGACAGAGCCGGAACTCAGAAATCAAGTATATAGGTTGGATTCCCATGATGTGTGTAAAGAGGAAAGATTGTCAGTCATTATAATAGAGAAAAAAATTTTAAATGGATATAGTTCCTTATACCCACAAATATGTATCGTCCTCATTCCTCATCAAGGAAAGTTCTCTTTGCAACAGATGGATACCATTACCAAAAACCACAACCAACTAAAATGCAGAGTTGTGGAGTCCAGTCCAAATAATACATCTACAAAAAAACTCCTGTCCCTAAGGCTCAGGGAACATTGCAGAAGGAGAGGCAGAAAATACTGTCAAGAGCCAGAAGATCAGGGAGTTTGCTGTGAGACACAAGAATGGAGGGCGTCACTTTGTGAGGGTCCTGGACTGAGCAAGTAGGAGGCACAAGCAGAGCACCAGAATGTCTTTCCCGCCATGATGGACTGTGCCCTGGGACTGTGAGCCAACCTAAGTGCTCTTTCCCCTGGGTCACTTTGGTCAGGGCACTTTAGCACAGTGTCAGAAAGAGAAATGGACACACAGACACTATCTGCAGCTCCAGTTTCATTGTGAATATAACCCAGAGCGCTGGAGAACAAGACCGGAGATCTGAAGATCTTTGCCAGAAAGATCTAGAGACAGAATCCAAGCTTAAGCTCTGGATTCCAGGAGTTTAACTCGGGGGATGCTGCCCTCTAATGGTGACCCCACATGGATCCGACTTTGGGGAAGTATTAGCAACAATTTTGTCTGATTTCTTCCTCAAGAGAGATTTTCAAATGCCTTGCCATTTGGTTATGATTTTTAGCATTGACCTAGTTAGTTTGGGTACAGGTCACTTTCTTCTACTCCTTTTGACACTGATAATTAGTGTTCATTCTCATGAAATACAGTGAGTGTGTGTTTCCTTTTCGGCAGCAGGGCTGGACCGAAGATGAGATGAGACAGTGCTCTGTGAATATGGACTGTAGCTTTGCCAGGGGGCTCCATGTCCACGTGATGTCCCTGCTTGCTTCCTTCTGTTTAAAATGTCCTTAACACGGTGACGCATGATTGGCCGTAGCCTTGTCCTTTGTCAGAATACACACACTCTGAGAATAATTAAATGACCCTGTAGTAGAGACAGCCTTGCAGCCTGCTTGTTTTCTTTCTTCTGTCTAATTTTTCCTGAAATAAATTGTTTTGTAAATAGATTCTAGCCAGGTACTGGACACCAGAGTCTTGGGAAAGCTTTGTGAAAGAAACGCACCAATAGGAATCTGTTGACTGTTCTTGGGGAAGATGAGACTATGTATCCCTTAAGCATAAAGCCCTTCACTCATTAGAAAGGAAGTGCTGTACAGATTTATTCCAGGGGCATATTTGGGGACAGCAGACTTGGAGTGAGTGTGAGTTCATGCTCATATTATCGTTGAGGGAGAATAGGAATGCTGGTGAGGAAGAGTTCTCCCTTCCGTTAGACTATCTCAGTAAATGGGAACATTAACCACCCAGCCATGCAAGTAGAAGCTTAGAGATCATTCATGCCAACTTCTTTCCTTGCAGTTTTTCTGAAGTCTGGGTGGTTGTCCTAAACATCACAACCTGGGACATTTCTTGGAACTCCAGTCTTCATTACAGCCCAAACACAACTTCTTACATTCGACCATTCTACATGTTCTCTTTGTATCTACTCTTCCAAAGTGGATGTCCACCCTGTACCTACCTGATCCCATCATTGCGCTCACTCAATGCCATCCAGACAGGAAGATTTCCAAGCATCCTACTCAGCTCTGCACTCTATCCATCCACCTCTCAGTGGGTTCTCTTCTTGCCTGTCCCTGACACCGCTGTTCTTTTAATTCTACCTCACACCTATAGGGGATTAGCATGTGGTGCCTCTGTCCACTCTGTCTTGTACCCACACCATTGCCACACACTTCTTTTATGCTCTCCTGATGTTAGTGACACAGAGTCCCTGACCTTGATTCAGCCAAGTGGCTTGCCTTGGTCAATAAAATGAGATTCAGGACCTTTCCATGTCTCCACTGTGCCCTTAAGCCTCTCCCATCACTGTAAGAAAAAGATGCCCTTTGGTCCAGGAAAAAGGACAAGGGATATAAGGAACTGAACTGCCCAGCTGAGCCCAGCATAGACCATGTAGGCCCCAGTGGCCCCCAGGCTTACAAGAAATAATCACTGGCTATTATTTCAACATGTGTGTGTGGGGGTGGGGGTGGTGGTGGTGATTCGCTACATTGCAATAACAAACATACACAAGACAAATAATTTGCACTTTCCTCCATTTCCTTTTATACACATGGGCTGATGTCATCTTGACTGTGACAACTAGATGACAAAGTCCCCTGATTCCTCTGGTTTTTTTTTTTTTTCCAAATGAAATGGGGCCTTTCTTGCCAATCTGATTAATCAAGTGGGTGAAATCAGGCACAGAGCTGTCTCTCCCTGTCACAGGAACTCTTTCTCCTCAGGTGGGAAGACACAGCAATGGGGGACACGCTGCAAGTTCAGAGCGGGCTGCTCCACATGCGTTGCTATTGTAGGTGAGGGCACAGTGTGTCGTAGGAGGCATTTTGAAGGTCACACTCATTTCAACAGCGCGTCTTGTTCCTCTTATCCCCAGCCCTGTGAATTGCCTTTTGAAAGGCTAGTGGATATTTTTGGCCATTCTATTTCCTCCACCAGATAAAACCATTCCTAAAAGGATGCTAATCAAGTCACAGGGCCAACACATTGACAATGCAAAACAAAAACCATGAGCTCTGGGGACTGTTATACCCTGTCCCCTACGAGCATGGAGGAATGTGGTGCTCCTAAAGGGAACTTTAAAAGTGAAGATCTTTGCAGCCACACATGTGGAGTGATTGCTCTTGCTTGGTTTGGGTTTTGAAAATGTCAGAACATAAACAGAGATGGGAACCTAAACAGCCAATACACATCACAGCTCTAATAAAAAGGACTGATGTGGCTTTTCTCCCTGAAAGAAATTTTAAAAGTAACTGTTTCAGTCTTGCTCAGACTCATCCAGAATTCCAAAGCAGACACAGGGAAAGAATCATTTCACTCTTGAAGCTAAAATGCTCTGGGTTAGTTTTGGGGGTAGAAGTGGATTGAGGAGTAAGAACTTTGACTAATGGATTCCTTTTCCTCCTCTAACCTTTTAGTGGTGTCCATTTGCAAGAGGACCATTCATTGCTATCCAGTGCCTTAAACATGATCAGTGGCCTTACTCAAAGTGTCTTCAAGGACACGGGAGAGCGTGAGCTAGATTTGACCTGTTTTCCTCCTACCTGAAATGCTGCTATTTTATTGGAGCAGGCAGCACTACTAAAAGGTGGGTGTGTCCTGACACTCACATCTTCCCGCCCTCTCCCATGGTAAGGCCTCCTGTCTTTGGACGTTGGGGCAACCATGAGGTCTTTTCAGTTACACACCAGAGGCTTTACCTGAGAAACTACATATTGTAATGTAAGGCTAGGCAGTGTGGGTCCTTCCTCTCTGGGAGAAGAGGCCTGATGGAGGGACACCTTACTCATGGGCTGAGAGGCAGAAAGGGCCTCTTCATCAATGGGCTTTGTTAGTGGCCAGATGGTGTTGGCTGCCTTGATGTTTCCTTTAGAGTTTGAAGTCCACTTTGTTTTGGGTCTCAAGGGTGATTGTAAGTGAGAAGTAGCCTTTGGACTTCCAGGTAGACTCTCAGGAAGGCAACTTGAGGAGCTTGCAGGATCCCTCCAGCTTTCCCTGGTGGACATGGCCAAGGTGTTTTGCTGAAGCACTGAGTGTGAAACCTCCCAGCCACAGCCTCTCAATCTTCTCAGAGTAGTGTATGTTGAAATGCAACTAGGGGCTAGCCTGTAAAACTGGAGAAGTTTCCCCTGGCTTTCAAAGTGCTTCTTTGACAGGTTCTGGGGGAGCTGTGCCCCTGGACAGGGTGGCTCCATCCTTCCCACGAGGCTAGGAGGACCCATTTCTGGAAGTTTTCAGAAGACACTGTCCAAGGTGCTGTTCTGTAGATTCCAAAGTTGTCTCCCCTGCGTTAGCGGTCAAACGCCACCCATCCTGCGGCTTTTCTTTGTCCTTTTCCAAATGGGAATCACAAGCCGGTTGTTGTTACAAGCAGGCCTGTCCAATCTGAGGGAACAAGGCGGCTGAGGTGTGAAAAGTTGTCTGAAATGTCAAAGGGAAGCTTTTAATCAGAGGAGATAGGGAGAGCTCAAGTTTCATTAGTGCCCTTGACATTTTGAAGATAATTTACCCATGCGACTTTGGTATAGTGAATAGTATTTAAATCCATCTAAATAGTAGACTGATATTCACTTACTGTCTACTTACTATTTCCAAAAAAAGACCTTAAAAACTTGGGCAAGAGACTTCAAAGCCGCATAGCTAACCTCCTTTAGATGATTCTGTTTGAAGAGAATCAAATATACATTAAATTCCCCTTATATCCTGCTTATACACATGTGCTTGTGTATGTATGCGTAAATTTAGTGCATTCCAGGGATTCCTGGACAGGGAAAACAAAGGCCCTTTCCTCAAGGTTTAAATAATGAGATAGATATGCTTTCAAAGATAATTGATGTGAGCCTTGAATGGCGGCACACATCTATGATCCCAGGAGCATTGCAGACTCACAGCCAGCCTGGGCTACATAAGAAAGAACCAACAAGACATCTTAGAGAAAAAAAAAATGACTACGAAAACTCCTGATGTTATCAGGTGCCCATTTCTCTTGACGACAGGTATTCTTCAGGATGCGACAATCAGAGTTCCCCTCACACAAATCCTCTGTCCCAGTGCAGGAAGCTGATCCTGCCATTTGGCAACGTGACTCACGGGAATCCGGAAATGGCCTGTGGCATTGGGGCAATGCTAGATCCTACCCATCCTATCAGTGACCGCATCAAAGTCCGTTCTTGATTATTCACGGGGAAGGAACTCTGGAATAGATGTTAACATGGTGGCCCACCCCCATCCCACCCCCATAGGAAACTGGAATGTGGGTGTTGACTATACATGGGTTGTTTGTGGATCAACATCAGCACTCAATCACATACTCTGAGATGCTCAATAATTTTAGTGCCACCATCTGGAACCCTCTGGCAACCCATATGTTTGGACAGGACAAATTTTATAGCGGTTAATCATTCACTTTTAGTACACTATAATTTTAATTTCATTAGTAGCCCTTTTTACCATTTTCATGGAATATTGTTTACTTCCTTGACTTAGTAATAGTGACTGCTGAAAACCGACGAATGTTTTTCCCGACTTGACCTTGTCCTGACTGTGGTTCAGCACTGGCTGAAATGTTGTGGCTATGTCCATGTCCGTTGAAATTCTGTGGAGAATTCATGCTCCTGTTATGTTATTACACAGGACTGCCTCCACACTGAAGGGCCCCACACTCCCCACTTTTATATCATAGTGTACCTGTGTGCTCATCCATGGCAGGCATTTGCTCCCCTTCATTTCATTTAATCACTTCCAGGCATCAAAGTCCAATAACTGTGTGGCAAGAATTAATAAGCTCTTAGGTTTATTCTTATCTGCAAAGAGGAGGATCTCAGTGTTGTGACATTGTCAAGGCAATATTATGATATTGACTCTGGGGACTTCATAATCTCTCAATTTACTCCGACTCTCATTTGGTTAAAGGTCAAATGAAGCGAACAGATCCCGGAGTATTGTTTAAAGAGAGCTGCTGAGCTATCAACCAAAGTCAACTCAATTCAGACTTCCTCAGAAATCTGAAACTGCTGGGCTTTGCTCTAAGTTTTAGAGCTGAGGGCCCAAGCGTTGTGGAACTTCACATGTCAAATAGGATACGTGCAGTGTGTTTTCTGAAGAGTGAAGGAGAGGCCAGCGGAGGTGGGGCTATCCTTGTTTGGTTGTGAGACTTTGTGTGTGTGTGTGTGTGTGTGTGTGTGTGTGTGTGGTTGCTATTCTAGAAACTGATGTTACCTTCCTTGGGAGAAGAATGAAAAAAGACGGACCTTCTATAACACTTCGGGCCCTGAGTCCCCTGGCTGGAGGGGCTGGTTCATCATTTCTCAACAAACAAAGGCTGGGCTGAGGATTGGCGTTCTAGGTACTTTTCCATGTGTGCACACACCCAAGGATTCTGTTACTGTCTCCTTCAGAGGAGTTTTCAGGTTCTAGGCAACATCAAAGTTACCAAGATCCAGGAAGCATACGTGGGCTCGTGTGTAATAACTTCATTAGAATTGTCAGCTTAGGAGTTTCCCTTCTGCCCTTTTAGCTTTAGGGCATAGCTTTGGAGATGGAAGCCATCATCTGACGCAGGTGTAGGTCTGTTGGTAGGAGGTTATTTATGCCCTTAGGACTTACGGTTCATTAAGTGTTCGTCATTGGGGAATGTCTCAAATATTGAAACTGCAGCGATAACATCTGCACATAGGCCAAGGCAACAGTCACTGAACAGGGCTCATTGCAAGACTGGAGAGAGTTCAGATGCAGTAGGGCTCTGGGGTGGTTTGAAGGAAGGGTTCAAACCGGCAAACAGATTGCTAGCTTCGCTTCCAGCCTCACTGCCAACTTGTGCTGTGACCTTGGGACAGACCATTTCAGGCCACTTTGCCTGATTCTGGGCCACATTTACAAGAAGAATACCAGCAAACCTCCCCAAATCAAATGAGATAATAACTGTGGCTCCTATGAGGCCCTCCCCAGAGACGTCCCCTGTGCAGCTGATAGAGTCAAATTGAACAATAACCCTGTATTTGCTGTCTCTTCGATGAGCTCTCTACAAGACTGGGTCACTAGGACCTCATTATTCAGAAGACTCCCCAGATTTTTACCACCCCAAGTTTAAGATCCCACAAATACCCAGGTGTGGTGAACACCCAGAACCCCAGCACTAGGGAGTTAAAGGCAGAGGAATAAAGGGTTCAAGGTCATCTGCTTCTATACATTAAGTCTGAGGCCAGCCTATGCTATGGATTCTGTCTCTAAAACAAATCAAAATCCAACAAACGAACCCACCTTGTTGGGAAAGACTACCTCTGTACTAGGAATTAAGTCCTACAGAGTAATGATTCACCAGTTTTATTAGGCCTGGAAAGACCAGCTGGACAGGACCATGTAGCGTTAACAGGATCTCCACAGACAGAAAATGCAGAAGGGAATCCAGAAAGCAGCAAATGTCTTAATACTTTTGGGATGGTCTACCCCTGAACACAACACTGTCTGGTTGGGTCTGCAGCAGCCTCAGGATGAGCACAACTGCACATCTGGCTGCCTGGCCAGAGCTTGGCAGCTGGATCCACGCCTGTGAGGTGAGATGTACCCCCTCTCTGGGCTCCCATTCTGCTTGTTTTCCTCAAGGCTCGTGTAGTTGGATTATTCTTTAGGCTTCCGGCTCACAAATAATGACATAGAGACTTATTATTAATTATGAAGCTTGGCCTTAGCTTAGGCTTGTTCTCAATGAGGCCTTAAAACTTAAATCAACCCATTTATATTAATCTGCATTCTGTCGTGTGGCATTACCTCATCTCTGTATTGCAATCCCTCTTCCTCCATGCCTGGTGACGACTCCACCTTTCTTCTTCCTGGAGTCCTCTCTGTTCCTGGAAGTCCCGCCTAACCTCTTCCTGCCTAGCCATTGGCCATTCAGCTCTTTATTAAACCAATCAGAAGGTGCCTTAGCAAAGACACATCTTCACAGTGTAAGCAAATATGCTGTAGCAGGTTGTTAAAATCATTCCTTAGAACTTTACCCATCCCCCACACACCCTCTTAAATTTTTTTTGTGTGTGTGTTGATTTAGTTTATTGATAGTATGGTTTGGTGCTATTGAATTATAGAAAAAAGGATCATTGTTTTAGGAAACAAATTTGTGACCACTGATCTTTAAGGAAGTAAAATACAAATGTATCTCTTGGAATTTTTATCAGATCACACCCTGAATATTTACTTGTTGCCTATG
>CABHPH010152489.1:23137-40079 GCA_902168325.1 Peromyscus nudipes | reverse complement strand
CGAGAGGAGCGAGGTCGGGTAGCGGGGTCCCCCAAGCCCAGGCGCCGCCGCCCTCTAGCCCGCCGGGTCGTCAGCGGTGCGCCCCGGGGCCGCTCCCGCCAGAGAGGAGCGCGCGGCGGGCTGCAGGCGCCCTCTGGAAGGCAGCCGAAGAAAGCCTCATTCAGTTTGAATTTGCAGAAATTTAATCCGCTCGCGGGCGGCAGGGACAGACGCGAGCTCCACTCGGCAGCCCGAGCACTTTCAAATCCCTCCTAGCCCCTCCTTCCTTTCCCCGCGCGCAACAGCCGAACTCGACCCTTGCTGGAGAGGGGAGGGGAAGGGAGCGGCGGAGTGGGCGGCGAAGTCACCTGAGCGCCAGACAGGGGGACCCCGCGCGGCCGCGGAGACGCGCGCTCCCGGGCTGTCCAAGACCTGCCGCCTCTGGCGGCGCGGATCGCGCTGGTTCTGTCTGGGCTTGAGCTTTTTGGACCTTTAGGGAGTGAATTTCCGCACTAGCCGCACCCGCCAGGGGCAGGGGAAAGAGAAAGAGGAGCTCTGGACTGTAGGAGGGTTGGGTACCCAGCCCCATAGCGTGTCACACAGTAGGGACCCTGGACGATGGATGGATGGATGGATTTCCGGGAACGTAGCAGGCTGTGTGTCGGGGTTCGCGCGCAGACCAGATGACTGGGTTGAAGAAGCAGCCGCCACAGTTAATAGTAGTGGCGGCAGCGTAGGAACCAGGGCGTTTGCTGCCTGTGCGGGTACGTTTGCACCCTCTCTGCTTTCCATAGCGATGATGTCGGTGATTGCAGGGTGATCCGGACCAGAGCTTCGCCGCTCCTGGATGCTTTTGTTCTGCGGGCTCTGTACTGATCTCACATAAACAATTACATCTGTTCTGAGACACCTACCCGATATCTCCAGGATCCCCAACATCTTCGTGAACCAAAATAAGGGTTACCAAAAAAAAAAGGATGCAGACAGGCCTTTCCAAATTGCGACCTGTTGAGGTGGCCGTGTCTAATGCAAATTAATTTAACCTGTGGTCATTCATCATCTGAGCTCAAGGGGAGGATTCCCTCCTAACAAAGTTCATTTCATTGTTTATCCAGCAGTAAACAGGTATGACATCATCGATCCACATTAATACTCTGAGATGGGGGAGGGGACATAGCTATCACCCTTCCAGTGTGCGTGGGCGGGGGAGGGGGAGTCCCTAACCTATCTGAAAAATAACCTGAAAAAATGCCTGTTTTCAAGTTTGAGCATCATTTGTTTTGAATCACGACATGCTGTCAGTCTCCTCCCTGGCTCTCATGACCCAGTCTAGTGCTGGGCTCTCCTTGCTCTGGATTTCCCACAATAAAGACAAGCGTTCCACTGCTTTCTTGCTGTACTTAAGGGACTTCTCAGCTCCTACAGTTTCTGCAGGGCGCATCCAGTCGCTTTAGCGTTTCCCATTCAGTAATTTAATTTTGAGAAGACAGGAGGTGGGGAGAGAGGATTTGCTAGGTCTACTGTGTGGGGAGGATGAAGCCCACTTTGGGGGGAATCTTCCACCAGGAAAGGATTTACAGTTTCCTAGTGTTGTGTCATTTAATTTTAGGAAATTAGCTCTTTGTGAAAACTTAAGAGATTTGTTTGTTGCCATGTAAGGCAAATCCCAGAAAGTACTCATCATTTCTGGGGAAAACACAAGGGGTGGAAGTTCCTTACAGTGAAATAAAGACTGTTTTTCCTTTTAATGTTTTGATTATGCCCTCCCAGGGTAGAGGTCAGGAAGGGGGTGAAGAAGAGAGAAAATGCAGGCCCATTAAATCTTCTTCAGGCCTGCTGCCTGGGTTTGATCCAAGCTTACTGCTAATTCTACTGGCTGGGATGGATGCCAAAGAGAAGTTCAAATCCCACCCCTGCCTGGGGTTAGTAGCTGGTTTTTGAGCTATAGTTCCTGCTGTCTGATGTGGCTTTGCTCAATAAGGAATGACTCCGGAGTTCATTTCATAAGACAAACAACCCCACAGAACACTGCATCACCCTCACACTAGGTACTCTGGAAATACATGGCTGAGTCACACTAGGTACTCTAGAAATACATGGCTGAGTCACACTAGGTACTCTGGAAGTACATGGCTGAGTTACATACACTAGGTACTCTGGAAGTACATGGCTGAGTCAGAGCAGTCACACATCATTGAAGAGCCTCTTCTAAGCCCCTGAACTTGGAGGGTTCCTATGACAGGCTAGCTGCCTTTGTACTGGAGAGATGGCTCAGTGTTTAAGAACCTGAATTGTCCTTCCAGAGGACCAGAGATTGGTTCCCAGCGTACACATTGATCTGCACACAACCACCTGTAACTCCAGCTCCAGGGGATCTTGTACCTTCTTCTAGCCTCCAAAGGCACTTGCCCTCAGGGGCACATGCTCCCATACATACATACATAATTTAAAATAAAGTATTTTTTAAAAACAGGTTATCTGTCCTCATCCAGGCTGGGCTGTTCTAACTCCACACTTTCACTTACTCCACACTTAGATCCGAACTGCTGCTTCTGACCCACTTTCACCCATCACAGATGTTCTGTAAGAAGCCCTTCCGAACCAATGAGCTGCTATAAGCTGTTGAACCTCTGTTCCTCTCACTGGGTACCATTCAGCTTCACATCCACCTTCTGTCTTCCATATTGCTTATTGGATGTCCTTCTTTTTTAGAACCAGTGGACAGGGGCTGCGCCTGCTTGGTTTGGATTTTGCCCTACAAGCACCCTGCACAGTGTCTGAGCTACAGACTTGTCTAAAGAGTATTTGTCAACTAAGTGAATGAAAGCTATCAGTTACTGGATGTCCAGTGACGTTTTCTTGCTTGGGGACAGCAAGACCCCCCACCTTCCCTCAGGTAGACTTTACAAATGACTTTCTAAAGTTATTGTTACATTGTTGCCTTTGGGGAATCAACAGATTTAATCATTGATCATTCTCAGACTTGGAGGAACTGACCCTTTCCAAAGCGTCATCACTCGAGAGTGGCCAGGCGAGCCTGGAGAAGCTGTTTCGGTTGACTTGTGGCAGCTGCTTCCTTCTAGCTCTTCCTTTCCTCCTTTTCCTCCTTCCATATGGCTGAGAAACTGTCTGTGTGCTCCCACAGTACATACGCCAGCTACAAGACCCAGCTGGAAGCAGTCAAAGACAATTAGAAATAATCAGCCTGGCACCGCCAGGAAGTGAGAGTTGGCTGGGAAGGGCTGGACTGGCAGGGGTGACATGGTAGCTGGAGAAGAAACAGCAGAGCAGAGGCAGGAGACATGGAGAAAAGATGCTTGGAAGACGGCCTGAAAAATCAGTGTATCCGTTCTCCGTAAGCAAAGCGACTGGCAAATAGCGGACTCTGGATTTGAACCGTGTCCCCAGAGTTCATGGCCATCGTGATTCCTGCCACACAGCTGTTGACTGTGCTCAGTGCCAGGGCTAAGGAATAAAGAGTTCCTCAGTCACAAAATCTGGTGTGCATGGGCAGCCTTGCATTCCCAGTACCCCCCCCCCCACACACAATGACTTCTCGCCAGGGAGTAGTGACAGTTGCCTCTCTGCCTCGGCTGCATTGACATGCAAATCAGTGTTTACCTCAGTCACTGGCATATTATAAACCTGTCTATTTTTGCTCACTCTTTCATTGGTCTTAGCAACTTTTCTGTTGCTGTGAAGAGACACCATGGCCAAGGCAAGTTAGAAAAGGAAGCATTTACTTTGGGGCTTGTTGTTCCTGAGGAGAGTAGGGTCTGTGATCACTGTGATGGCAAGCATGCAGCAGACAGGCATCACTGGGGCAGTAGCTGAGAGCTTACATGTTGAGACAACAGCCACAGGGCAGAGAGAGGCTAACTAGGAATGGCATGGGCTTTTAAAAACCTCAGAGTCCATGCTCAGTGACACACCTCCTCCAACAAGGCCACACCTCCTAATCCTTCCCAAACAGTTCCACCAACTGCAGAACAAGCATTCAAATACATGAGCCTGTGGGGGTCATTCTCATTCATACCACCAACACCCCAAGAGAAGTCAGTCTAGAATGTCCCAAAGCCCACAAAAGCCTCTCCCTGATATAATGAAGGTCATGTCTAAGGACATGACCTCCAGGTTGGACTTTTTCCCTCATACCAAGTCCCATGGGATGACTTCATCTGATGGGATCTCAGACTTCATCTGGCACCATGACCCACACCTCTCCCTTCTCTTTTCTTGGGCTTCACCCAAGTTCAACATCAAGCAGCCATCCTTTGCTTCCTCTCCTCCTTAACCCTTGTGTCTATTTCATCAGACAATCCTGGTCTCCGCCTCAAACCATGACCCACCTGTGACCACCCACGACTCTCACCTCTATCACCGTATTCCGACCACCATGATCTCTCCCCTCCTAACTGGGGCCCTTTGCATCTACACCAAGCCAAAACTCTCTCTTAATTGTGGTGGTAATAATCTGGGTTGTTTTTTTTATTATTATTAATAAGACCATTTAGCAATTCGTGTTACACTTAATAATGGGAGTGGGGAGCTAGAGACATGGCTAGGTGGTTAAGAGCACCAGTAATCCTTCTAAAAAAAAAAAAAAACCCAAGCTCAGTTCCCAGCATCAATATGGGTGTCTCACAATTTATAACTCCAGTTTCAGGTGTATCTGATGCCCTCTTCTGGTCTCCTTAGGCACTGCACACATGTGGTGCACGCACCACAGACAAGCAGGCGCACATGAAGTAAATAAAATGAATTAACCTCTTTTTTAAAATGAGACTCAGATTCTACCATGTCATTGCTCCCCACATCCGTGTGCCTGGCACATCGCTGGTGCTCAACCTGGAACTTCATCTCAGCTCCTATCTGTATGGGAGATGAGGGTGGTTCTGGGCTTTGAATGGACATGGTAACTAGTATGTGGCAGGATGTGGATGGTGGTACCAAGCCAAACCCCCACAAGTACTTCCTAGCAGCCACCACAGTGACACTCTGGGGTGGGGGTGGGGAGGGGATACATTTTTCACACAAGATGTCAGTGGTTGCCCCTCCAGGAAAGCTGTGCTTTTTACGTGCCTGCCTCAATCCCCAAGAGCCAAAGGATGTGCTGTTGTAAGAAGAGCAATGTATCTGTATCCTCCACCTCCACCATCAGGGAACTCAGGACTCTCCGATTCTGCATCCCAGATGGACGCACTGGGGAGGAATGACATTTAAAACATTCCGCAGGGAAGACACCACACCACCGTGCACGGTCCTCCTGCGTGAGTTTGTCAGGTGAAGTGGGGTCCCTCTCACACCAACGCCAGTGTCATCCCTGTCCCGTTACAAGGCCCTGAGATCTGCCTCTCTCCCTGGTACCCACCTTCATTCCCATGTCTCATGTCACCTCTCTCATCCCCCTACAATCACCCCACTCCAGTCACAGTAGATTGCACATGAAACCCGCTCCCCAGTGGACTCTCTGCATCCCTTGTTCTTAGAGTACCTTCCCCCCAAATACCCACAGAGCTGACTCTCTGTCACCGACTTGTCTTTGTTCAAATGTCACCATCCTGTGACCTTTTCTCTGCAATAGGAACAGACCCTGAGCCCCGCCTCCGTATCCTTTCCCTCGTCTATTTTTTTTTTATAGCACCTATTGCTGACTGAGAAATTACATAGTTTCCTTATTATTTTTGCTTATTGTTTGTATTCCTTTCAGGAACTACGGCCCCATGAGGGCTGGGACTTTGGTTAAATGTGCTGTGCATGGAGCCTGACTCCTGAGAGGGAAGCAAATACAAATTTGTGGTGGTTGGATGAATTTTTAACTCACCATAATAAATAAGACAGAAAAAGAGAAATTGCAAGAAAACTGGGTCCTGTTGGAGATTGTATGCATCTCAAGGGCACATTGGGAAAAAAATCAATATTCATACTACAGAGATAAACCTCCGCGATAAGCCGTATGTGTGGATTATAGCTGGAAGGGAAAGGCTACCCTCCATACCAAGCTTATTGGCCATGCCTGGCTGGGTGCTGCCTCCTGCCGGTTTCTGGACACAGCCCTCACTAGCAAGAGTGTGAGGGAGTTAGAGAGCAAGAGCACGATGAGCAGGTCCTGTGTGGTTACAGATGGAGATGTGGAGATGGTTAGAGGAAAAGCGCTGTGGCATTGATTCTATGGCCTGAGCCCAAACTGACTCAGAGGACGTCCTGCAGAGGACAGTCTAGAGCAGGCAGGTGGGCTGACCAGAAGAGGTGGGCGCCCCCTACCGGCAGACACCACTGTTTTCCCTCCACAGCAGCCAAGGGACCACACAGTGGTTTCTCACCTCATCAGCTTCCTTCATCTGGAAGGGGAAGGACATTTTTGTGTGTTGTTATTGTTCTTAGCACCGCATTTTTATATCAAAGTCATTGAGGATGTAAGTCAGAGAATGATAACGTAAATCAAGAGTGAGTGGTTTAAAAGACATGGCTGTCAGCTCCTCTTCAACGGAAACCTGTGGGGAGCATCCTGGGGTAGAGACATCTTCATGCCTTGTACTCACTGCTGCAGCCTACCCACAAGCCTCTATTCCTGCCTCCTTGACCCTGACCTTCCTGTCTGTCTCTTTTGAAGCCTTTGTTACTGCCAATGAGCCTCTATATAGAAAGATTGAAGGTGATCGATCAGTAGATAGGTCCATCAATAGGTAGACTGGCCAGACAGAAAGTATACAAAAAAATAGGTAAATGATTGAAAAAGAATTAACAGATGGCTGGTAAATAGATATACTGATAATGATGGTGATGATGATGATGATGATAATGATGGATATGTGGATAAAAACGAAGTAGACATTGAATAGATAAAGAAAGATGTAGCAAGAGTTTTCCTGCCTGACCCACAGTCAGGACAAATCTCTCTCACCTGCCAGTTCCACAGCCGCTCAGACCCAACCAAGTAAACACAGAGACTTATATTGCTTACAAACTGTATGGCCATGGCAGGCTTCTTACTAACTGTTCTTATAGCTTAAATTAATCCATTTCCATAAATCTATACCTTGCCACGTGGCTTGTGGCTTACTGGCATCTTTACATGCTGCTTGTCCTGGCGGTGGCTGACAGTCTCTTCCTCCACCTTCCTGTTCTTTTCTCCTCTCTGTTAGTCCCGCCTATACTTCCTGCCTAGCCACTGGCCAATCAGTGTTTTATTTATTGACCAATCAGAGCAACACATTTGCCATACAGAACATCCCACAGCACTTCCCCCCCCTTTTTTTTTAGCAGATAGACAGATGAGGTGTGCCTGTAGCACACACCTGTAATCCTAGTACTCAGGTTAAGGCAAGAAGATTGCTAGTAGTTCAAGGCCAACCTAAACTACATAGTGAGAACCTGGCCAGCCTGTACTACATATGTGAGACTATGTCTTAAAAAAAAAAAAAGAGATAGGCAGAGATACGAATAGATCAATAAACTCTAGATAAATAGATGATGTGTAGATAACAGTAAATAAACAAATGATACCTAGACCTCAAGGCCTCCCCAAAGGCAGCTACAATCCACTCACTCTCTATCTGTGACTTGTACCTTCGGACACCATCCAAGATCCAAGTTTATGCTTTTCCTCCTATCAGGAATCTCGTCTACCCACAGCCACAGTGTGAGCTGAGGCAGAGCCCCAGGTTCAGTCAGAATGGAGTTATGAGGTTGGGTGGCTGCTGATGTCACGGGCTTGGCCCCTCAGGCCCTGCTCAGACACTGAAGAACACAGTGGTGACCGTGGGATCCATCCAGTGGTATGTCTGTCTGTCCATCTGTCTGACAATGAATTAGCTCAGCACTGACCTTCCTAGAGCTGCATCAGGAGACACCATTGCAGAGTCAGGTCCCTTGATACTTGTGAGAGTCATTCTTGGTTGTCAACTTGACAACATCTGGAATTAACTAAAACCCAGGTGGCTAGGCACACCTGTGAGGGATTTTTTTGTTTTGTTTTGTTCAATTTCATTTCATTCAAATTAAATCATTTGAAGTGGGAAAACCCAGATTTAATCTTAATCTTCTGAGGTGGGAAGATCCACCTTTAATCTGGGCTGTGCCTTCTGCTGGCAGCCTATATAGAGGACATGGAAGAAGAATGCTTTCTCTATCTCTTTGCCTGCTCGCTCGTGCTCTTGCTAATAAGCCTACTTCTTCAGGATTCTGACATATATTGAAGAGCAGCTGAGACATCCAGCCTCATGGACTGAACAACTACAGGGTTCTTGGACTTGCCATGGGTAGACAGCCATTGTTGGACTGACTGGATTACAGCCAGCATCTTAGTGTTTCTGTTGCTGTGAAGAGACACCATGACCACAGCAACTCTTATAAAGGAAAACATTTAAGTGGGTGGCTTACAGTTCAGAGGTTCAGTCTATTATCTTCATGGTGGGACATGGTGGCATGCAGGCAGATGTGGTGCTGGTAAGGTAGCTGGGAGTTCTACATCTTGAGCCGGCAACAGGAAGTGAACTCTGACACTGGGTGTGACTTGAGCATATATGAGACCTCAAAGCCTGCCTACACACACACACACACACACACATACACACACACACACACTGCCTCCAACAAGGCCACACCCATTCCGACAAAGCCGTACCTCCTAGTAGTGCCACTCCCTTTCAGCGCCATTTTCTTTCAAACCACCACACACAGCCTGAAAGCTATTCTAATAAATCCCCTTTATATGCATTCATTATATCCGTCCTACACCTCTAGAGCAGTGGTTCTCAACCTTCCTGACACTGCGCACCTTTAATACAGTTCCTCATGTCGTGGTGACCCCCAACCATAAAGTTATTTTTATTGCTACTTCGTAACTGTAATTTTGTTACTGTTATGAATTGTAATATAAATATCTGATATGTGGCCCCTGTGAAAGGGTCATGTGACCCCTAGGTTGAGAACTGCTGTTCTAGAGTGTCCTAATACAACCCTTGTGTGTGTGGTAGGGTCCTGAACTAACCGAGGCCAGGTGGCAGTGCTTTACCACCAGAAGCCAGGCGGGTGCAGCTACTGTGATTGCAGCAGAAGCTGAGCCGGTCAGGGCTCCGCCGCAGAGGGAGGCAGAGGCAGCTGAGTCTCTGCGAGTTCCAGGCCAGCCTGATCTACAAAGCAAGTTCCAGGACAGCCAGGACTGTTACACAGAGAAACCCTGTCTCAAAAAAGGAAAGAAAAAAAAACTATGTTGATAAGAATATGATATCCCTATATGAGATAGACGGCAAGCGAACAAGGAAATTATTTCATTTTATACACTTTGAAGAAGTCAAGGGTAGATGACCAGAGCAGCTGCCCCATGAACAAATCATGACCATTAGGTCAGTTTCCAACCTTAATGCCCTCTAGTCCCTCAAGTGGAATATAAACCATTGCTGCTAAATTTTGAGTGTTTGTGTCTCTTCCAAAATTCACATCAAAGCTTAATTCCAACAGACAGTATTAAGACATTAGGCCCTGCCCTCATGGATAAATCTCTTATAAAAAGGGCTCGATTCACAGAAATTGTTAAAAAAAATTTATGAGAGAAAGACATGGCAGAGGGCTGGAGAGATACAGCTCAGTGATTAAGAGCACACAATGATCTTGTAGAGGGTCCAAGTTTGGTTCCCAGCACCCACGATAGTGCGTGGGCACCTGCACTCATACACATACATGCCCACACACATGTACACATAGTTATAATAAAAAATATTGTAATTTAACCTAAAAAAGAAAAGCATGGCGGAGAGCTAGGCTTACAACAGTGATAATGAGTCCCCCAAGGACATGGACATGAACAGCAAGCAATGTTCAAAGCAGAAACCCTACCCAGCTAAATCAACAGCATCATATACAAAACACAAACCCAACTTGAAAAGAAAATCAGTCAGGGAGTATACATCTAAGATTAAGCAAACAGATATAAAACTGTGTAATTGAAGCTGAATCCAGATTTGTACCAAATTGTAATGAAAGAATTGAATGAGATCTGCTTTAATTCGACTCAAAATGACAGCTTTTAGTGAAGTACAATGCAGCAGAAAATATGTACAACCAAAGGCTTTGGTGACCAGTGGTGCATTTACTTCCATGGTGATGACGAAGAATCCAAGGTACAAAGCCCAGCACCAAGATAAAAACAATACCATGGAAACAGACTCAGAGGAACCAGTTTAATCCAACCCAAGAGGAAAATGTGGGAGGGAAGATGAGGCTATTTGTGAAATGAGTCAATGGGAGACTTCTGTCTCCATTATCCTTCTCTGTCCTGACTTACTAAACTTTCTGAAATTATAACTAAGAATTCAGAAATCCTAAAAAATATTTTTCTCAGTGTCTGTGGATCCTAAATGGAACCCGTCAACACTGAGGTAGACCTGTACCTTTGTGTGGCACCTGTAAAAACATCTGGAAGTCATCACAGGTGATGGCAGACTCACTGAATACAGTGTCTCCTGGCCTCATACATCACAAGTACAACCCATCATTGACGAGAGGCAGATTCTTTCAAGGGACACTGGCACACAAAAGATCAAAGGAAATAGCATAGACACTTCTAAGCTTCCACTATTGTCCTAGAAGGCCAGCTGACCCCACCCAGCCAGGACCTCATGTTCTAACTGTACAGACCTTGAATCCAAATTCAAGCCTACGAAGCCCTCGTTGGTGGCAACAAATTCCATGTCTAACAGGAATTTGTTTGGTGTGAGGGAAAAAAAGATGTTGTTCATATCTACTCAGTGAACTTACATAAACTATTTCACATCTGAAAATTTTTATGTTTATTCAGGAAGAATCAAAGGATCTTAAATTGCTAGTTATTTCATCTTTTCAAGCTCATCTTAAAGCTCTTCCTGTGTGGATTTTCATCTTCTTCTCCGGTCCCAGAGAAACAGATAGCAGGAAATACTGATGTCTCCAAGGCAGCAGTGGGGGAAATAAAGAGGCGAGGTTTGAACTCACAACCACAGACTCAAGCAGACAGTCCTGCAGATGATGCACGATGGAAAGACTCTCAAAGAATGCCTCATTGCCAGGCATGCCTGTTCACACCTGGAATTCCAGGTGTGGAGGCCCACAGAGGTTTCCTAGTGAGATCTGAGCTTGCTTTACCCAGCAGGGCTGCATTAGAGATTTGCTTGACCACGTGTATGGTTACTAGGTGATTAGAAGGGTTTGTACTTGGCTGTGCAATGGGGAGGTCTTTGCTCCACCCCTTGGCATTCCTATAAAAAAGCCCTTTAGAAGAGACAGAAGGGGCCGATGGATAATGATCCAGGCTCTCCCGAGGCTATCCTGTGTTTCTATCTCTCTCTCTCTCCTCTATATTTTTATCTAAATCTCTTATCCCTCACTCCTCAAGAGTACCTGGGGAAAAAAGTGGGAGCTGGTCTCCCACACTTAGGAACGACTCATGGCCAGGCATGGCTGCTCACACCTGGAATCCCAGCATTCAGGAGGCTGAGACAGGAAGATCACAAGCTAGACACCTGGACTCTGTCTCAATACCTGCTCCAAGAATTAATAATGCTCTCTCACAGCGATAGCTCACTTAACTGGCACAGACAAGGCGTCGTGTTGAAAGGGCAAGAGCTTGAATCCCACAGTGTTCACTAATTAGTACTAGTCACTAACAATGACCACATCACTGAAGATAAACTCTGCTCTTGGATGACAATCTACTATTGTTGGACCAAAAAAAAAAAAAAAAGATATAAATAAACTTACTTTCAGTCCAGTCACTGGGATCCCTTGGTATTTATTTCACTGTCATACTCTAAGAAAGATGAGTAGTTGGGTAGACACACACACACACATACATTTATACACATATGTAAGTATGAATATACTTATGCATAAACACGGTGTATAAAGGTACATGGAGTGTTTTGTTTCGTTGGTTAATTTTTTTCTATTTATCTTGTTTGTAACTATGTGTAGATGTGTGCGCCCTGTGTACAAGTATGTGCACATTAGTGCAGATGCCCTTGGAGTCCAGAAGAACTCAACTCTAGGGTTGTAACCCTGGAGCTAGAATTCCAACCAATTTTGAGCTGCCTGATACTGTGCTGGGAACTGAACTCAGGTCCTACACAAGAGTAATGCGGGCTTTTAACCACTGAGCCATGTCTCTAGCCCCTGACTGTTTAGAGTTCTGAGACAGAATCTTATATATATCTTAGGGTGGCCTCAAACTAGAGATCCTGCCTCAACATTCTGTAGGCTATGACAACATGTATGTAATACTATGTCAGTCTTAGATAAATAGATATTTTATAGGTCATTGCCCTCATATTGTTGACCTAGTTAGCCATCACACCAAACAAACTAAATATTTGATGTTATGAAACCACACACAGAATGTGCAACTTTCTAATTACACTGTACATATTTATTGTGTGTGTGAGAGTGTGGGTATGCACACATGTTGCAACATGCATGTGAAAGTCAGCGCCCAACTGGCTGGAGTGTGGCTCTCTTCTTCCACTGTGTAGATTCCAGGAATTGACCTCAGGTTGTCAGACTTGGAGATAAGCACTTTTACCCACTGAGACACCTTGCTGCCCCAAAATGTGCGACTTTAAGCAAGTAACATTTAAAACACAAATTTAGGGAGAGGTTGACTATACAAAAATCACACATTTTAAGGTAGACGCCAAGATTCATTCCCATGAGTCTCACTAGGCCACAGTCAAACCATAGCAAACAGAACAGTCCTTTGCAAGGTTAAGACTTACAGGACAGGAGAGATGGCTTCATGGTTAATAGCACTAGCTGCTCTTCCAGAGGACATGGGTTCAATTCTCAGCACTTATATGGTGGCTCATAACTGTCTGTAACTCTACTCCCAAGAGTTATATACTCTATAATCATATGTTTCTTTACCTTGCAACTTCAGGGAAACTTTTAAAATTAATTCATGCATCAGTAAGCACCACCATCAATATAACCAAAATTGTGCAAAATCGCAAGACATGATATCTTAGTTTTCTGTTGCTATAACAAAATATTCTGACACTGAGTTCTTTATAAAAGAAAAAAAAAGGTTTATTTGGCTCAGAGTTTAAACTTCAAGATTAGCATCATTAGAGCCATCATACTACATCACAATATGAGAGGTGATTATTATGATGAGTTCCCATATTGGAAAGACAGAACAGTCTCCAGACAAGACAAGGAAACAAGCTCTCTAGAGAGTAAGAGGGCAGGTTCATGGTTTTTTTTGTGACAATTTACTCTCACAGGAACTAACCCAGATCCAGTGAACCCAATGACCTAATGTCTTACTTAGTCAGGGTTACCACTGCTTTGATAACCCTATTCCTAACCATAACCACAGCAACCTGGGAGGAAAGGGTTTACTTGGCTTACTCTTCCACCTCACAGTTCACCATCAAAGGAAGTCAGGACAGGGACTCAAGCAGGGCAGGAACCTGGAGGCGGGAGCTGATGCAGAGGCCATGGCTTGCTCAGCCTCCTTTATCATACAACCTAGGACCACCACAGGGGTATCCACACTCATAACAGGCTGGACCCTCCCCATCAGTCACTAATTAAGATAACGCCCCTATTGCCTGCAGACCAATCTGATGGAGGCGTTTTCTCAGTTGAGGGTCCCTCCTCTCAGATGACTCTAGTTTGTGTCAAGCTGACATGAAACTATGTAGCACACTAAACTCCTCCCATGAGGCACCACCTTTTACAGACACCTCCACATACGCAATGTAACACTAGCGGCCAAGATTCAGTCACATGTGTCTCTAGGGGACACACTAAGCCACAGTTATACCACAGCAGACAGAATAGCCCTTCACAAGGTTAGGACTTACAGGGACAGAGAGATGGCTTCGTAGTTAAGAGCACTGGCTGCTCTTCCAGAGGACATGGGTTCAATTCCCAGCAACCACATGGTGGCTCGTAACCACCTGTAACTCCAGTCCCAGGGAGCCAACACCCTCTTCTGGCCTCCTGAAGCACCGGGCAAGCATGTGCTACACCAACACACGGACAGACAAAACACCCAAACACTTAAATAAAATTATTTTTTGAAAGTTAGGAATTCGGAAATTTTTTTTTAAGTATTAAAACTTACAGGACACTGTCACATTTTAAGCTGTACACTTGTTATCACTGTCTCAAAACTAAAACTTGAATTTTCTCTCTGTCGACCTCTGGGCTCTTGGTTTTTGTTCAAGTGAGTTTGCAAGTCAGGGGTAAGGTGTTGCTGTCACGACTCTCACCGAGCAATGTTCTCTGCTCCTCGAAACTGAGACGAACTGGTTTGCAGTGGGATGCAGTTTCTATGGGCACACTTCATTTTCAAATCCGAACACTTTCACAATGATGTGGTATTTTTAGAAATCCTTCCGATACTTCTTTTCAGCAGTACCACTGATTTTATCGAAATACCAACTATTAAAAAAAAAGCTAAAATCATAGAGGTAAATATTTAGAATGAAGAACACAGTTATGCCTGATTTAAAAAGAAAGAAGGAAAGAAAGAGAAGTTAAATTTAAGATTTACAAGAAGAACAAGAACACTGTAGGATGTTCAGTTTGGATTCTTTAGAAATGAGAAAACCGTATTGTGATATATATATATACACATATATATATACACACACACACAATATTGTGTGTGTGTGTGTGTGTGTGTGTGTGTATAAAATCTTGTAAATGTGCTCATTTCTTTAACCCAGCAATTTTAGTTCTAGGAATTTATACTCAAAAGAATTCCTTTTAAAATATGAAAAGCAGGCTACAGTGGCTTCCGTGGCAGGGTTTTATTCCTAACACCGTGAAACAAAATAAAAAAGACATCATTTTTTTTTCCTTTTCAACATGCAAAGCTCTGGATGCCAGAAGGCAGTTCAGTGCCACTTCCTTCGGTGATGCAGCCATTTAGCAGTGTCCACACCTCTGTGAACAAGCCCTCACCACACTCTAAAAATGCTAAACCTCGATGAAACACACTAGGTCGTCAGAACAAAACAAAATAAAAACAAGCATGAAGGTAGAAGGGGAGCTGGCTGGGAAGAGGAAGAAGAGGAAGATCAACAGATGGGGAGACAAGGAGGGTAACAGAGTGGGGTGGATACGATCAAAATGTGTTACGTATGTGTATGAAAATGTCCTGGTAAAATGCATTGTTATATATGATTAATATACGTTAATACAGAATTTTCTCCAAGGAAGTAAAAGGATATGTGGCAGCCGTGGTGGCACCTGTAACCCCAGCGTTTACGGGCGTTCAAGGACAACTTGAGCTACATAGTAAGTTCAAGGCCAGCCTAGGCTGCATGAGACCCTGGTCAAGAAATAAAAATCAGAAAGGGAGGGGGAGGGAGAGAGGAAGGAAGAAAAAGAGGAAATGGAAAATTATTTTATTAAATATATCTTAGTTATCCCCAAATATTCTATATAAAAACATCTAATCTAAAACCTCTGTGGCCAGGGGTTCTACGTGCACAGATTTAACCGATGGTGGGTTTTAAATGTTGGGGCTGGGGAAGAAGTGGTCCCCTGTTCTCTGGGTTCTACTCACCCTCAGATAGTCACCCACAGCCCACGGCAGTGTGAGAATGTTAGTTAAGTGGAACATGGCTCCATGTCATCTCATGCTGTCAAAAGGTCAGAGGCAGCCTAACCGTGCGTCACCAGTGACACACATGTGACCGTATCATGTCATCTTATGCCATTAGGAGGGCACATGAGCATAAGATAATTTGATAGAGACCACTCTCCGATAATATTACAGCAAATTTTTACAATTGTCCTATTTTAACACTAGTGTATTTTATCTTATTGGGGTTTGACATTGAACCTTTGGGCTCATACTTGTTATCCAAGTGCTCTACCACTGAGCCATCCCCTGAGGCCCTAAAATAGCACAGCACATGCAGAGTCCGGTGTTACATGAGGCTTCAGGCATCTCCTGAACGTCTCGGAAGGTGGACCCTGTGGGTGAGGGATGACAGTAGGGAATCCAGCTGTCACCACCGTGAGATCCAACCAGCACAGGACCGTGCCACAAAGAATGTGCAACCACACAGCCATGTTGTGAAGCACAAGAACATTTGTGGATGTTGAAAGTTGTAATCCTAAGTGGATAATGTTATCAGGCGAATAGTTGAATTAAGATAGCGTGTTGTACTCACTAAAATATCACAAATATATTCAAATAGTGATCAAGAGTTAAGTATAAAATAACTGTAGTGCGGAGGGGGGGGTGTTGTGGGGTGGGAGACCCGAGGAACGCGGCACTGTGGGGCCGGGCGGGACCTGAAAATACTTCCAGCTACGCTGCTTATTCTGCTGGGTTTGGACAAAGTTCACGTACTCAACTCAACTCCATTTGTGGAGTCCCGTTACACCCCTGGAACTGACAGTTTGGAGTGTGAGATTTGAATTGAGAAGTCCGTGTCCCATCCTCGTGATTATGGATAGGTGACAATTTAATCAGTAGACCGTGGAAAGATGGTGTGATGTGACTTTTGAAAGGAGGCTGGAAAGACAGCCTCTGCACCAGGCTGTGAAGAAATCCCTCCTGCAACCTAGGACGGTCCTTTCTACACCAGTCCCCCCGCTGAGTCTGTGCCCTACGAGTGCCGCGCGTAAGCACTCCGGGCATCCATCCATTCCCACCCAGTCTGCCTCCAGCCTGCTCAGCCCAGGGACCAGGTGCCTCAGACAAGGTGCGCCTTAGGAATGGTTCCTGCAGCTCCAGCTCCTTCTGCCTCAGTAGCTGAGAGCAAGACAGCGCAGAGTGGAGAATACCATCCCAGTGTTGTGGTCTGAATGAGAAACCACCTCCATGGGCCATGTGTTTGAACACTTGGTCCCCAGTTGGAGAGTGTGGAAACTTTAGGAGATACAGCCTCGCTGGGGGCAGACTTAATTGCCTTTTGCATTTCCTGTTCTCTCTCTCTCTCTCTCTCTCTCTCTCTCTCTCTCT
>CABHPH010152489.1:0-15047 GCA_902168325.1 Peromyscus nudipes | reverse complement strand
GGGGGTGGCACACACCTTTAATCCCAGCACTTGGGAGGCAGAGCCAGGAGGATCTCTGTGAGTTCAAGGCCAGCCTGGTCTACAGAGCAAGATCTAGGACAGGCATCAAAACTACACAGAGAAACCCTGTCTCAAAAAAAAAGAAAGAAAAGAAAAGAAAAGAAAAGAAAAGAAAAGAAAAGAAAAGAAAAGAAAAGAAAAGAAAAGAAAAGAATGGCCCCCAAAGACTAATATTTGAATGCTTAGGGAATAGCATTAGGAAGGATGGCATTGTTGAAGTAGGTGTGGCCATGCTGGAGGAAGTGTTTCATTGGGGAGATGGAGCTTTGAGGTTTCAGATGCTCAAGCCAAGCCCAGTGTTCCTCTGTCCTTCTGCTGCCTGCTGATCTGGATGTAGAACTCTTGACTTCTTCTCCAGCACCGTGTCTACCAGGCTTCCCACCATGATGATGATGGACTAGACTTCTAGACCTATACACCAGCCCCAATTAAATGTTTTCCTGGTCACGGTGTCTCTTCACAGCAACAGGACATTGACCAAGACAACCAGAATTCCATCTCACATTATTTTGCCTGAGATTTGAGGGGAGGGCCAGGTGTGATGACACACACCTCTTTAATCCTCGCACTTGGGAGGCAGAAGCAGGTGTCAGATCTCTGCGAGTTTGAGGCCAGCCTGGTCTACCTAGTGAGACCCCGTCTCTAAATGAATAAGTAAAGTCAGTCAGTCAGAGGAAAGCCCAAGCTGCCTCACGCAGAACTGACTCTCGCTCTCCAGTAGGCAGGGGCACAGCATCGTGATTGCTGTCACTTTACAACGTGAAGGAGTGTGCGTAAGGGTATTTTGTGGGAACAAGAGCACCTGGTTACCAGATGGTGGTGGACATCAGGGACATCGCTTAGCCTTGTTTTTCATTCCAGTGTTGTTGTGACCCCAACCAAACGACGCAACGCAGAGATGGAAATGAAGTGGCATGATCACGGGGACCCCCACCCAGGTGGGTTCAAAGTCCAGTGAAAGGCCAGAGACAGTCTTCTAAATATAATGAAAAGGGAATGGCTTCTCTCCCCGGAGTGATACCTCATCCGTGAGGGTGGGGGTGACAGCTCAAGCAGAGATTACCCCTAGGACACAGACGGCCAAGTCCTCTCTGCAGAATTTTGGGGACTGAAGTCATTGGAGACAGAGAAGACTCTTTGTTTTCCTTGTGTGAGTTCCACATCGGGTCCAACATGGGCACAGTGCTGGTCATCGATGGGCCCTAGCCAGTACCAGCCCTCACAGGTATGGGCACAGTGCTGGTCATCCATGGGCCCTAGCCAGTACCAGCCCTCACAGGTATGAGCACAGACTGGAAGAGGCTAACATCTTCCTTCAGGTAGTACTGTGGAGAGTCAAGGGCAATACAGATAGTATCTTGAAAGTTAAAAAATCCCTGCTAGCAATTTCTAGAAATTGCCTGTCTGCTCAGGCAAGAACAGGCTGGATTCACAGTAATTATACTACTTTCCTTCATACTCCAACATGTAGACTCAGAGGCTCTTACTGCAGAGGAGAATCTTAGAGATAATAAACACCCAGCATTTGAGTGGTAATTATTATAGACCAGGCTTCGTATGGAGTAATTACCTAGCATCCCCATTTTGCCGATAAGAAACTGTAGTGGATGGTAGTTAAACTAATGTGTCCCAGGTCACTCAGCTGATAGGTGTTTGATCCAAGATCAAAAGGAGAACTCTGCTCTCACTACTTTGTCCTGTTTCCTTGAGGCAATCTGGGCAAGGCGAAGCTCAGTTGAGGGATCAACCGGGAAGTAGCGAAGGAGAGCTGTTGGCTGTCACTCAGTTGGCTGTTGAGAAGCAGGAGTGTGGTCTACTTCCTGGAGCACTGTGCTTTCTATCACCCAGTGGAAGAGAGAGAACTGTTGTTTGACAGCTGCCTGCTGCTCCTCTGAGAAAGGGAAACCAAGATGTTGAGTGAGCGAGGAACAGGAAAGACCATCCAGCAGAGGCCCGTGCTTGATGTTGAGTGAGCGAGGAACAGGAAAGACCATCCAGCAGAGGCCCATGCTTGATGTTGAGTGAGCGAGGAACAGGAAAGACCATCCAGCAGAGGCCCGTGCTTTCCTAAGCCTCTGCATATTTCCCCCTCGGCATCTTTGAATATGTGCAAGCCAAAGCGACTTACATGTCTCTGTACTTCAGTGCTGGAGGGCACCGTCCACAGAAGTGAAAACACGCACCATCAGGAACAGTATGCAAATTGGGATGTGAGGAAAACTCATTTGATTCTCCATCTGTCTCCCTGTTTAATTACTTAGCCATAAATTAGCACTTTTTACTAGCTATATTCTGCAAATGGGATCAATTCGATGACTTTAATGTCAAACCAGGAATATTTTTTGACTTTCAAGTATTTAGCCTTTTAATTTACATTCACATTCTATAATATAAATTAGCTGTTGAAATCGGCCCAAATGCAACATTGGGGGATTTCTTTTTTCTGTTTATTTTCTCATGAATGGCATTTCTTTAATTGGATCATTGATGAGATGCTTTTGGAAACACATTTTCCCCCCACCCCTAAAGGGCAAGAAAAGAAAATGTATGTAATGAGGAGACGCATCATGTATGTGTATGTAGTGGATGTAATGAGGAGACCCATCATGAAGTGTAAACTCAGAGCCTTGCAAACACAAAGTGTAGCTGGCTCAAAGGGACTCAAACTGACTTTCCTAACCACACAAGGCTTTAATCGACACAATCCTAGCCCTCCCCTGCAGTACTCCTTGGCATGTGCTTATCTGCTGGTAAAATCCTTCTGTTCTTACTGAGTACTATGTGCCAAACCACCATCCAGGCCCAATAGGGAAATACAGAAGACAAGATCACTTCTGAGACTCTTAAAATATCAGGGATGAGACAGGCTCACAGGAGGCAGGAGGCATATGTGTGTCACGCACGTGACAGTCCACTGGCATGCTGCTCCCCTTTAGGTCTTGACAACATGGTCCCCACCTTATCAAGGAAGGTCGTGTACCTAGCTCTAGGCAGTAGATCGAGAGCAATTGAATCCGATCATGACAACCCAGATATTCCCCAACTACAGATAGCCACAGAATGCTATTCTAGCTACTAAAACATAATTGGACATTCCCAGAATTCTTGGAAAGATGTCTTCCAGGTATCAGCTCTGGGGTACCTCTTGCACCCTCTCTGTTGTGAACGCAAATGTGAAGTTTCGAGTGAAGCCATCTTGACACAGTGAGTAGCAAAGAGAATTGCAAGAACTCCAGTTCTGAAATCATTGAGTGACGGAATTAGTTCCAGACACCACCTACCTTCAGACTTTTTTACTGTGTGAGGAAAAATAAATCTGTTACATGCAATTGAAAGCATTCCCAGGATGCATCTCCATATATATAAAATATAGGATATTTTACATATATATAAATCACATATATATGAATTCCAAAACGTATTTAGCTACAAAAGTACTAAAATACACCCATAAAAGGGGAAGGGTTGCTAGAAAGCTAAGCTTTAGCTCCATGCCTGCTTTTTAGCTGAGCCTCAAAACACCCAACTGGTCCAATTTCAGTTCCTCAGTTAGGTACAGATTCATCAACCTAAGACAGTGTACCCTGGAGTTTGGCCTCTGGACTGGAACAAATGAAAGACAGAGACATGCTTGTGTGTTTTAATGATGTCCTCAGCCAGCTCTGGGAGAAAGGGTGGACACTGAGTATCTGACTGGTTTAATGGCTCCCAACCCAACACTAACGGGGTGCTGAGCCGTTGCCGAGCCTCCTGGGAAGGAATTTCCGGGTTGATACCTGTGGGATCAGCTGAGAAGCCTTACTGAGAGGCAGAGCATAGACCAGGGAAGAAAGAGTTGGACATGAGTCAGTTTACACACAAGCCCTACTGAAATTCTCTTAGTATTTTTTGGAAAAACCCAAGCTCTCACAGTTATAAGGAATGGTTAGAGATTCTGGGTAATCAAACAGTATCTTAAGAAATAACAGAACACTTGCATTTTCCAATTTACTTACAGCAAAATAAAAATAACCCAAACAATGGATATAAAAATAAACATTTAAGCCAAAGAAGTATAATTTTAAATTACCAAAAAAAAATCCATTTCTATGTGGCCAACTGGCATTTTCCAGAGTGTCAAGATCACTCAGTGGGATACAAATGTCTTTGGCAGATGGTGCTCTGTCAACAGGTCTCATGAACCAAAGAAGAAAGCTCAGTTTTCACCTCACACCACAGAAAATATTAACTCAAAATGATCAATGATCTGAATTTATGGTCTTAGATTTGGCAATGGATTCTTTAATATGACATCAAAAGCACAGACCACAAGAGAAAATACGGGTAAAAACTCGGCTTGATCAAAATCAGAATGTTTGTCCATCAAAGAGCATTGCCAGGAAAGTAGAAAGAAACCTACACGATGGGAGAAAAACATTTCCAAAATCTACATCTGATGTGACTTTAATATCCAGGACATATTGCAACTAGTAGGCCCCCAGACCTCAGCACAACCGACGCCATGGAGGAAGTACCATTAGGGCCCTAAAACTCAGCGCCCTAAAACTCAGCACATAGACAGCACCACCCGCCAAAACTAAAACAAAGACCTAATCCATCCAAGTCCATAGTTCTGGGAATGTCTCTAAATGTACTGACCTTGCCTTTTGGCTTCTGCAGTTCTGCTTCTGCCTAACTGTTCTTGTCAACTGAAAATATGTGAACCCAGGATTTGGTTTTTGTACTTAAAAGCTCACCCTAGAAAGGGGCTACTCTGGGATCCCAAACACCTATTGTAGTCACCGGCCGGCTAATAAAGACTTTCTATTGGCTTAAACCCATGTCCAAACAGTCTTCACTGGTGGATACCCTACAACAATATAAAGAACACCTATGACTCAACAACAAAGAACTCAGTCTTTTTTAAATGGGCGAAGTATGGGAACAGGCATCTCTCTAAAGAAGCTATATGAATAACAACAAAAAAAAAAACCACGACGGAAAGATTGCCGTATTATTGTTATTCGGGCCATAGGCATTAAAACCATAGTGAAATGTCACTTCACATGCAGATGGCTACAATTTTAAAAACTGGAGATTAATACTTTTTAACACGGGGAACATAGTGAAACAAACGTCCCGGGCCTGAATGGAATAGCGCGGTCGTTCACCACGGCCCTCCCCTCCTTGCAATGAAGAGTGCAGGAAGTGCAAGATGCACGCGGCTGCTGATGCAGCGTGGCACACTTGCTCTTCTGCTTAACTTTTGTCAACGTGACACAAGCTAGAGTCGTCTAGGAAGAGAGAACTCCACTAAGAAAATGCCTCTGTCGGACCGGCCTGCAGCAGACAGTCTGTAGGGACTTTTCACGATTGATGATTGACATGGCCTGCTGGGGGTGGTGCCATCCCTAGAGCCGGTGGTCATGGATTACATGAGAAAGCAGGCTGAGTAAGACATGGAGAGCAAGCCAGTCAGCAGCCTTCCTCCATAGCCCCTGCTTCAGCTCCTGCCTTAAGGTTCCTGCCTCGAGTGCCTGTGCTCACTTCCCTCAGGGATGAACTATGAAGTGCGAGCTTCCTCCCCAAGCTACTTTTGGTCACGGTATTTTATCGCAACAACAGAGAAGCAAACTAAGACACCATGTTACAGGAGCCCTTCAAAAAACAAATAGTAGTGTTCTCTAAAATAATGGCCGACAAGGAGAGGACAGCATGTGACACCCATGTTCAGCCAAACCGTGTGTCTACAAATAGCTCCCATAAAAAGGAATGGGATGCCCACATACAAAATTTCCCCTAACTGACAGATGCATTTCCTCAAAGAAAGTAGGACAGCCTGCAATCCATGCTTTGGAGGAAGAGGACCTGCCGCTTCCCCGTTACTTCCTGCCGTAGACAGCCTCTTCCTTGCTGCTTCTGGCTCATGACAAAGGCTTCCAGTTCCCTTTCTGTTCTGGCCTCTCTGCAGATGCAGAACTTCACTGACTGGTCCAAGAGCAGTGTGTATAGCAGCCCCACAGAGGCCTCACAGGTCACAGAAGGAGCTTATAACCCAAACAGGAAGCGGCTTAAACTAGATCCGCTATCCCGGCTCGGAAAATCCCTCATGCACCCATGCTGCTTCTAAGCCCAACTTCTCCCTGAACCCTGACTTCCTACCAAGTTGTTGGCCCCTTCTTTCTTATGAGATAAGCCTCTTCCACCATTCTAGAAGCTGCCAGCCATTTCAGGATTTCTGCTACTTGGTTTTGCATAATGCACAATACCATCTTTGCTCACAACCAAAATTTACCTGCTGCTGTATTTCCATACATCAAAATAACAGCTGTTTTTTTTTTCCTTGCAGACATTCTATATTCCTTCCAGACAGTGGATCCTAACACTGTTATCTAAAACGATGAATACTGTAAGTACTCATTTAAAACACAGACCCCTGGGCCCCAGCCCAATGCTATTGGACTCATCATGATTCTAGAGAACCATGAAGACCACTTGGCTCACAGACAAGTGACTCAACTTGCAAATGTTTCTCTTTCTGTTACAGTTGACTTGACATTCAGTGTACTTTACATACACTTATCGTTTGCTCTGTCTCACCGGTCCCTTCTGCTTATATTTACACTGTATTTTCAAGCCACATCTTTGAGTGGTGGTGGTTTTTTGTTTGTTTGTTAGGGCAAAACTAGCCGGCCTCAAATTAATCATATAACCAAGGATGACCTTGAATATTTTTATTTTCCTGCCTCCACCTCCCGAGTGCTGGGAATTCAGGGGTGTGGTGCTGGGAACTAACCAAAGGCTTTATGCATGCCAGGCAAGCATACTACCAACAGGGCTACATGGAACAGTGTTTGCACACAACCTTCCAGGGGAATAAGCCACACGTGCATTCTGATGAAACGATCATTCCTCTGTGAAGATTAGAAAGGGCCCCACCCACTTCCTCTGAGGATGCAGCCCCACACCAGAAGGAGACACACACAGAATGGGAACGGGCTCCTCTGGGCATTCCTGTGGATCAGGAACTTGTGCATCCCTGCCTTTGATACGAACCAGGCCCCAGACTGCTCCTCTCTCAGGTCTGTTCTATCCAGAAGAAATTAGGCGGCTGGTACTTACTCTTACGGCTCCATGTCTCCATTCAAGCTGCCGCAACCAGAACAACTATTCTGACACTTGCTGAAATAGTGGGGAAGACTTTAGGAGTATTGCGAGACTAGCTTAAGAGGAGAGGAGCTCAACTCCAAATACGACAGATGATGACAGCTTAAAGCCAGATAGCCAAGGGAGGGCTCAGCAGAAGGGGGTTTGCCACGAGACGACACTGAGGCCAGCTGACCTAACGAGAGTCTTTCTAAAGGAAGGTCGAGATCCTCAACCGTAAAGAGGGGGAAACTCAGTCCAAACCGAGCAAGGCAGGCCTGACAAGACCAGTGCCAAGGTCAAAGGCTAATTGAGAAGAGGGCCCAGAGGAGCCTGACCAAAGTGAGGTCAGGAGGGAGTCTTTGCCATTATTCTAAGATACTTTGGCTTGCCTTCCCAACTACTCAGCTGTCTCATTCAGGTCTGAAAAGCTGTGTTCTCTCCAGGGCCACAGAGGTCTGTAGTGCAGGTTGTGCCAGGACACAGCGTCCTGGGCTCTCAAGTCGGGTGCTAATATTTTGCTTGTCGCTCTTGTTGGTCCACTGGCCGTCATTTTGCCCTTGCCAGCAAGCTGTCCTTCCAAGTACTGCATCTGTATGGACATCTCACATTAGAATGTAGGGTGAGGATGCTTTAATCCTGGTTTATTGTTCTGGGAAACCTTGGCCAGTTTCCCCTTTAAACGTCTAGTCCAACTCATCTACACCATCTATAACTTTTCTCCTTATTTGTGGGAGAAAAACAATATAACACCGTGAGGAAAAAAAAAACTCTGAAAGTTGGCTGGGCATGATTATACACTCCTGTAATTCTAGCACTCAGGAGGCCTAAGTGGGAAGGTCATGAGTTTGAGGTCAGCCAGCTTGAACCTAATACTAAGAGACTGAAAAACAAACAACAACAAAAACAAACAAGGTTTGAGGATGTAGACCACTGAGAGGTTCCCTAGCATGCCCAAGTCCCTGGATTTAATACCTAGCACTATAACAATAAACAAACAAACAAACAAATGCTGCACATACCTGGTTCTGTGATATCAATTCCATCCCACTTTAAGAAATTTGGTGTGTCGGTGCTGACAAAGCCTTTGTGAGCAATCTGTTCCTAGAAGGAAAAGCTAATAAAGTCTGCCCGGTCAGGTCAGAGAGACGTGATTGGATCCCATTACTGTCAATTACACCTGTGCCAAGAGGGGCCACGAAAATTCCAACACAACCTCTTCCTGAGCAGACACGTGTCGCAGGCTCCCCCACAAGCTGCAGGATCCTGATCTGCCTAGAGGTACGAAAATGTAAGTGATTTCACCAACAGTACAGAAGTCTGAGTAATTATATGTGAAAGGTTGTAATTTTTAAAAAGACAAAAGAGATGCTCAAGTCTCTGGCTGTTCCAAGAGATTTACCTCCCACTATGCAGGGATTAGCTTGATGGAGAGAGTCCACTCCTGATTTTGGTCAACAAATACATTTACAACATGCTAAGATTCACAGAATTAGGGCTGGAGAGATGGCTCAGTGGTTAAGAGCACCGACTACTCTTCCAAAGGTCCTAAGTTCAATTCCCAGCAACCACATGGTGGCTCACAACCACTTGTAATGAGATCTGGTGCCCTCTTCTGGCTTGCAGGGACACATGCAGGCAGAATACTGCATAAATAATAATAATAAAATAATAATAATAATAATAATAAAAAGATTCACAGAATTATAGCTGAAAGTTTTTCCTGTGTCCCGCCCAGCCCACAGCCGCTCAAACCCAAGTAAACACACAGAGGCTTATATTAATTAAAACTGCTCAGCCATTAGCTCAGGCCTACCACTGACTAGCTCTTACATTTAAACTAACCCATTTCTGTTCATCTATATTTTGCCACGTGTTCCGTGGCTTTACCTGTGTGCCATTACATGCTGCTCCCTGGACAGCAGGCTGGCATCTCCTGACTCAGCCTTCCTTTTCCCAGAATTCTCCTTGTCTGCTTATCTGACCTATACTTCCTGCCTGGTTACTGGCTAATCAGCATTTTATTTATTTATTTATTTATTTATTTATTTATTTATTTATTTACTTACTTACTTATGTATGTATGTATGTATGTATGTATGTATTTATTTATTTATTTTGTTTTTTCAAGACAGGGTTTCTCTGTGTAACTTTGGAGCCTGTCCTGGGTCTCACTCTGTAGCCCAGGCTGGCCTCAAACTCACAGAGATCCACCTGGCTCTGCCTCCCGAGTGCTGGGATTAAAGGTGTGCACCACCACCTGGTGTAATCAGCATTTTATTAAACCAGTGTACAAAATCACTATTCCACAGCACAGAATACTTCATGTTGCACTATTACAGCCTTGAGTAAGAAGAGAGAGACTGCGTGAGGGATGAAGAGGCTTTCCTGCGAGCACAGAAGGTAACAGGACACAGATTTTAGGACATGGAGGCTGTCTCAGTTAGGGTGTCTATTGCTGCAACAAAACACCATGACCAAAAAGCAAGTTGGGGAGGCAAGGGTTTATTTGGCTTACACTTCCAGATCATAGTCCATCACTGGAGGAAGTCAGGACAGGAACTCAAGCAGGGCTGGAACCTGGAGGCAGGAGCTGATTGATGCAGAGGATGTGGAGGGGAGCTGCTTACTGACTTGCTTCCCATGCTTGCTCAGCCTGCTTTCCTATAGAACTCTGGACAACTTGCCCAGGGATGTCCATACTCACAATGGACTGGACCCTCCCACATTGATCACTAATTCAGAAAATGCTCTACAGGCTTGCCTACAGCCCGATTCTATGGAGGCATTTTCTCAATTGAGGTTCCTTGCTCTCTGATGACTCTAGCCTGTGTCAAATTGACAAAAAACTACCCAGTGCAGAGTCTTAACTGACTTATGAAATGTCTGTCTTTCTTCCAGGCTCCTAGGTGAATTCCAAATGGCTAAGTTACAATATAATTAATATAGTTGCTCCCTTAAAAAATATAAATAATTTGCACTTAAAGATTGCAGTTTTGGGGCTGGAGAGATGGCTCAGAGGTTAAGAGCGCTGCTTGCTCTTCCAAAGGTCCTGAGTTCAATTCCCAGCAACCACATGATGGCTCACAACCATCTGTAATGAGATCTGGTGCCCTCTTCTGGCCTGCAGCGATACGTGCAGACAGAACACTGTATACATAATAAATAAATAAATCTTTAAAAAAAAAAAAAAGATTGCAGTTTTGTTGTCTCAAACTTTGTTGTTGTTTTCTTCCTTTTTGCCTTAGTTGGTTGATTTATTTTCGTTTCCCCCTGCCTCAATACAGAAACATTTAATTTCACAAACATGATAGATGTCCATAAGCCAAGTCACAGTCTTGTTTTTCTACTGAGGAGAAGCCGGCAGCCTTTGACAGCCAGGATCTCCTGCGTTCATCGGTCTCACCTGGAGAAGTGCAGGTGAGCTCTGCTGTCAGTCTGAGAGTGTGGACCACTGCAGCCTCACTTTAACAGATGTTTCCTCATCACACTACATATCTTTAAGAATAAGAGAATATGTGTGATCAAAGATTTAACTTCAAAATCTAACACCCCTTATGTTAGCTTACCAGGGCTGCTGTAACAGAACAGCACAGACTAGGTGGCCAAGCAAATAGAAATTAATTATCTCACAGTTCTGGAGAGCAGAAATCCTATGATGACTATGTCAGCAAAGTTGATTCCTTCCAAAGCTTTTCTTTGGCATGTAGATGGTGACTTTCTCCACTGGACTTCGCATTGTGCTTATCTGAGCCTGAATCTGTGAAGACACCAGTTACATTGAATTAGGGTCCACACAGGTCACCTCACTTGAATGGAGTGAAGAGCAGAACGCCTGCCTGTAAGCAGTGTCAGCTTCTGGGAGCGTGAGGAGAGAGTGAAGCAAGGAGTGGGGAGGGTGGTAGGGAGAGGAGACACCATTCAGCCCTCGGTGCCCTTTGCCCACACACCCATGCACGCGTCTTTAGTATATGCTGGTTTTTAAATACACATCTTGGAGTGTGCTGATTTAATTCCATAAACCAAACATTGGGATTCAAGCTGCGCTGCCTTCCTGTGATGAGCTTTAAAAGGAAAGGCTCGTTCTGGCTCAAACTTCAGTCCACACTCGCTTGGTCCTGTTAACGTCACACTGTGGGGCACACGTTGCGCAGGAGTGCATGGTGGAGCAAGCAGCTCATCTTAAGGTGGTGAGGAAAGCCAGTGAGGAGGACAGGAAGGGGCCAGGGTCCCAACATCCCCTTCAAGAGCGTATGCCAAGCACTTAGCTTCCTCCAGTAATTAGTAAACAGAACCTTGATACGGAGTCAAAGAAACACAACCCTCAGTTTATCTTTTTTATTCTTTGATAATGTCATGCATGTGTATAATGTAGCTCTTTTATCCTTTCTCATTCCCCCCCTTCTCCTGATGAACCTCTTCTCCCCAACTAGTCCGTCTCCCATTTTCAGGTCACTTTCTGTTCGTGTATTTCTTTTGTCTTGTCTTGGTGGCCCACCGAGTTTAATTTAGGGTTTGCTTGCATGAGCATGAGTTGAGGGTTACTGACCGGAGCGTGGGAAAATTCAGTGACTCCATCCCCAAAGAAAATGACTCCCCTTTCCCCAGCAACTGTTAACTGCCGACAGCCAGCTCCTGGGGAAGGGGTAGAATTCCCTAAGTCCCTCTCCTATGGACAGTGGAGCATTCCCAGACCCCAGTTTGTGCAGGTCTCGTGCAGATAGCTGTGAGTTCACCAATACCATGGCCATGGCGTGTCTGGAAGACAGTGTCTCAGGCTCCTGGCATCCTCCAGCTCTCCGAATCCTTTCCTCCTCCTTTTCTACCATGTTCCCTGAGCCTTGGAAAGGGTGGTGTGCATGTCCCTTTTATGACTGAGCACTCAACGGTCCCTTATTCTCAGCTCTTCCACTGATTATTCTTCCATGCATTCACTGCGGCCCACTGCAAACAGAAGCTTCCTGACCCATCTGAGGGCAGCACTAATCTATGCACATGGTTTCATAGGCACGCAGGGATTTTCAGTAGGCAGTTGACACCGTAGCCATCTAGCAAAATAAAAACAGGAGATTCTCCTAGGGGCTCTGACCTTCAAGCCCCGGGCTTGGACTGGGTTTATGGTACCACAAATTTCCTGTTCTGGAAATTTGAGTCTCAAACCCAATCATAGAGCAGTTGGTTACATCCTAACCATCATGCCATTATTACACCTGTGGGTGCATCCCGCCTGGCAGATGGATACTGAGCTCAGACCACCGATGGCTTTTCTCCCCCAGCAGCCTGCATGACACCATCTGACACCTTGAAAAAGGGCCAGCAGATGCTGTCAAATTCTGACCTGCCTGTCCTCAGTGACGTTTCATGAGAGGAAAAGAGGGAAGGCTCTGGGTGGGACACGCCCACATAGAAACCCCCCCCCCTTTATGACTCACTGCATCTTCTCGCCCTGTGGGTTGATTCAGCCACGTCACGTGGAAAACTAGCTGGCAGCTCTGATGGAGGCTTCTGACTTCCTTCCTTCCCAACTTCCTCCACTCAAGAGGGTGGACCGTTTGGGCCCTGACTCCAGAACCGAAGGCAGCTCATGTCATGCCCTGCAGTCTCTTCAGACAATCAGATAGACCGTAAGCAGAACCGGCAGCAGCCATCAAAGGAAATTTAACTTCTCACTCATGCAAATGCCACCACATCAGACCTTTGTGCTCTGTGAGCCAGCTTCCTGCTTCCCATTACTGTCCCTCTCCCCTGCCTCGGCGAACTGTTTCCCATGTTATGTAAAAGGTTCCATAATTAGCGTTTCTAATTTGAATTATTTTCAAAGGATTGTTAGCATCCTTACCTTTTAATTTTAGTTTAATTCCTAGTGAATTAATTCTGAGTGATTTTTCTCCTGTGCATAATTAGATTTTTTTCTTTTGAAAAAAAGCCTTAAAATATTTTTTTTTAAAGCTGAGGTAGTTATTAGGTATAAACTTAAATTCTTGCCACCTACATTTCAATGTTCGTGAAATGTCTTGGGTTGATGACATCAAATCACTGATCCCCAGGGTAGGAAGTGACAAGGGAAGGGCACAGGGCAGGGGAGAGGGCAGGAGGGAGGGCAAGGGAGGGATCAGGAGGGAGGGCAGGGGAGAGGGCAGGAGGGAGGGCAGGGGAGAGGGCAGGAGGGAGGACAGGGGAGAGGGCAGGAGGGAGGGACTATATAAAAAGCTAAACATGCTAGTGTATTCCCTGGGAAAACTATGTGCACGGAAAAGAAAAGAATAGATCTGAGGCTAGAAACCTCCAGGTCAAGAAAACAGGAAAATTCGGAGAAGTGTGCTCAGGAAAGACACCGCACACATGAGCCAAGGTATAGAGTTTGGATCAGAAAGAGCACAGGCTGTGTGGTCTCCTGGGCATCTGGAACCACAGCTCTCACATCAAAACCCAGGGGAGGTGGGGGGGGATGCTTTCTACTTCCTGGCCAAGGAAATGAGGTGAGAGAAGTCCCGGGGAAGAGATCTCGCTGAGGTGACCAGCTTCCTGGGCACTCACACGTCCCCTCTCCCCTGACCCTTGTCTTCATCCTGGGACCCCCGTGGCTCTGTGCACGCCTGCACTCCAGCTCCCAGGCCCTCCCATACTCATCTCCATCAAACCGTTTCCAAAGTTCCATTTTTGTCTTCTCTAGAGACAGTCCCAACCATTTCGTAATACCAGGCCTAGGTCCCCAAGACCCACTTACTCTCCTTCACACCATGGTATAGAAAGACACAAGATCCTGTTGACCTTTTCATAAGCGGAGTTGAAGTTTACTAAAGCCATTTTAGAACACAGATCTTCAGCACAAAGGTTAATAGAGAAATACCCGGGAAATGATAGCACAGTCATGTGTGGGCACAGGCCTCTGAAAACAGAGCCACCCTCATTATCTGCTAAATAACTGAGGATTTTGTAGGATCCATGCTGCTATGCCATGCCTGATGATATTTCACAATCTCATAAGATAACACATGGACAGCCTTTTCTGGGGGATAAGCAGCCCCCAACTCCCTGAGCCTTCCACCATCAAGCCTTTATTTCTCATTTTATCAGAGGAAGGGTACAACTCTGCTGTGGCTTTGCTCAGTGGGGTAGAATGCCTTCAAGTCTGTCCCATGTGTTCCCTCACTCAGAGGGCACCCAGGTTGGAGGAACAGCCCCTGAGTGCCATGCTGTTCCTTCACAGCCAACAGGGACCCAAATGACCAAGTCACTCTCCATAACTGTGTTTAAACCTTCTGCTCCCATGGGCCTCAACCACATTAGCTCACATATCCTTTGGCAAATATTGTCCCTTTTGCTCATTGGCCAAAACTGAATCACGTGAACACCAATAAACCAATCTCTAAAGATATCACTAATGCATGCTGTGTTGCCGAATATGTTGTGTTATGGTTTGACTCTAAATTGTACCCCACAGGTTCATGTTCTGAATGCTTGTATCCCAGCTGGGGTTGCTGTGGGGGGTGCTGAGGAACCCGCAAGAAGTGGGGGGCCTAGCTGGAAGAACTGGGTCACCAGAAGCAAACCTTTGTAGGTCTTCCTCAGTCTTCTGTCCTCTTTTTCACCCACCGTGATGTGAACAGCTTCTTCCACGTGTAAGATCTGAGCCGCCGCCACCTCCAGCCTTTTCTGTCATGAGGGACTGAAACCCTCACAAACTGTGAGATGAAATAAATGAGGTTGAATGACTTAGGAAGAAAAAAGTTTATTTAGCTCACAGTTGGAGGCTGGAAGTTCAAAATCTGGTGGCCACATCTGGTGGCCTCTATGGGGATCCCTAGACTCTGTCACAGCATAGTGGATGCTCTTTTACAATTCATTTTCAAAGGCACTAA
>CABHPH010152488.1:0-89997 GCA_902168325.1 Peromyscus nudipes | reverse complement strand
ACAGAACGTCACGTGCTGTATTAACCTGCTCACGTGAAGTGAAGAGACTGTTACACATGGCGGGAGTGGTGGCTTCAGAAGAAATGGGAGGAGGTCTGTCTGGGTCACTGGCAGTGCTCGATTTCTTAACCTACATAGCTGTTTATGTAGAAGTCACTGAATTCTACATTTGTAGTTTGTATATTTTATGTGTTCTTTTATGTACTCACAAAGTGACCAAATATTTTATTACCAAAGAATCTTTATACAAAAGAAGTGGTTGGAGTTACTAAATGATTGTCTCTCTGGCTATTGGGGTGATAATTACTCATATGCTATAATCATCATAGGAAGTCCAAAAGTAAAAAGAAGCATAAGGTAAGGTCAACAAACTTGGTGGTAAAGAAGCCTGTTCGGCTGTAACAGGGTCTCAAGTGCTGGTCTTCTAAACTGTCAATGCGTTTTGCAGGAAACAAGTGTTCATAGTCGGTTGGGGATCATTTATAATCCTACATCAAAGATAAATGAAGAGAACACAGTCATTTCTAGAGGAATTCTGGCAGCTTTTCTTACACATAAAAACAGCCTTTTGAGAAGATTTCTCAGAAAACTGGCAAAAGAAGAAACTGCTGAAGCAATTTATTCTGGAGATAAAATTAAAACATTCCTTACTATGGTCAGTGAAATGATTATGTGTGTGCACATGTGCATGCATGCATGTGAGAATGTGTGTGTTGCATATTTCAAAAATCTAATTTATATACTTAGAGTACCTTGTTACTGAAAACTATTAATAAGTATAAGAAGTTGGGAATAATACATGGCTGTCCATTAGAACATGGTGGGAGTATGCAGGCAGAGAAGAAATGGAATTCGGTGTTTGTGAGCTGAGAGTGCCTACGGAGCCTGTCCATAAGACTGCAGCCACTAGCTTGGTATGGCTGTTGTATACTTAAATTTTGAATTTTGTTTTTCAATCATGCTAACCATATTTTGAGTGCTAAATAATTATCTGTGGCCTTGGTTACCGTATTGAATGGTGTAATGGAAAATTACTATCATCATAGGAATGCATGGCAACTTGCTAACCCTTCAGACCCAAGACCTCCTAGTTGTACTCAAATAGAACATACCAAGATGAATTGTATATTTTAAAGTCTGGAAAGTACTGATAGGGAGAAGTGTTCCTAAGTATGAAGTTGTATAAAAACTTTTTCAGATTGATTTTCTATGAATATCTTTATAATTTTTGCCAAGAATTATGCTCAATATTTCATTGTTTAAATACAATTAATTAAATTGGCCCTCTGTGATTTGTACACTGGGGTAAGATGGGGTATTTCTATCTTAAACACTATTATCTAAGAGCACCAAATATGAGATACTGAGTTCAGAATTTAATAAACATTTCATTTCTTTAATGTTAAATTTTAGTTACACTGATGTTCTCAAACATTATAGTGATGTACAAATCTCCTTTAAATGGTCAAATAATGAATAATTTATAACTATATATACTTGTAACAAGATTCAGTGGTTTTGTGAATGATTTAGCAAAAGAAAATTATTTTTTAAAATGTTGCTTCATAAGAAAATATTTTTAAAATCATAATTTGCATAATTTTATTAATATTAATAATGTGGGATTTATATAGATGAATTATATACTGTTACTTCATCCTTTTATTCATTTTTAATAGTTTCATCATTTTTAACTTGTACTTTAGGGGATGGATAAGAATGCTTTTGAGAAAAAATACAACACGGTTGGAGTGAACACTTTCCGCACCCACCAGTTATTCTGTCAAGATGTACTTCAGCTGCAACCTGGCAAAACTGGTATTGTCAGCAATGGGAGAGTAAGTAGAAGAAGAAACGTCTTAGGTTTTAGTGGACACTGGTGTGGTGGACAAAGACCCAACGTAGTCACGTGACATTCACAGTTCACGGAGGGCACTCATGTTACGTACTGTGAGAGCTCAGGATAAATAAAATGGGCAAAAGCCCACTGTCCCTCCCCCAGCTGTGGTGACGTCATTTTGTCATGAGGTATGGAAAGCAGAGTGCTCCCCAGGCGCCCAGCTTTATCTCGTTCTACTGACATGTTTGGTGTAGCAATACACGGTACATCTCTGAGACATCAGGGTTTTGGTAGCTGTACAAAGGGCATTACTACATCTTTTTCTCTGTGCCTTTCCCTGCAATTTTTATGTCACATGACAATTAGTTTTGTCAATTCTGAAGTATGCATATATAGATTATCACATATTGACAGTCTTTACAAACTATAAAAGAAAACACTCATTCTCATGTGCTATGAAAATGTACTAGTCATAGCTCATTTTATCTTCCAATTCTTTTTTTTTCTACAAGAGATATTTGTTTCTCTTAAAGACATGATTATAAGCCCATCTATAATTTTATGTGACATTCTTATCTTGATAGTTGTTTGTGTGTGAGTGTCGTCTGTGTGACAGTTGGGGTTAATTTTCCCCTTCTTCCATGGGTGTCCTCAGCATTGAGCTCAGGTTGTCAGTTTTCCAGCAAGTGTCCTGACCAGCTGAGTCATTTAGGAAGTGTATATCATGCTTCTTTTCTCCTGATGTGCTGCAGATCTTTTTCTGATCAGTCTTTATAAGCAAATATAGAATAAGGAGATGATACATAGCTTATCAGTGTTTTTGAGAATAATAGTCTGATTTTATTTCTTACCAGTTACTTAAGTAAAAAATTAGAATCTAGTCATAACGTTTATTAAATAAACTAATATGTTTGACAGATACCTGGCTTAAAGTAACATACGGCAAAACATCAATTTATCTTAAAAGTTCTAATGCACTCTTAAAGTTCGCTGTAGCAGGAATCTTAAAAGTTCTTATTAATAAAATCAAATCTGAGCCAGGTATTGGGGTGAAATGCTAAAAGGTCAGAGAGAGAGAACAAGCCACAGCTAACCTCACCTGGCCAACTTCTCAGCTGATCTTGTTTCCTCAGACTGGAAGCCTCTGTGTCCTCATATCCGAATGGCTCTCAGCTGAACTGTGCTTCTCAAAACCTAAAAGTTTAACCAGCCAAATGCTTAACCAGGCCAAATGCTTAACCAGCCAAATGCCTCGAGGTTCTGGTCCTCATGCCTTATATACCTTTCTGCTTTCTACCACCTCTCCCTGGGATTAAAGGATGGCTTTCTGGGATTAAAGGCGCGTGTCACCATGCTTGGCTGTTTCCAATGTGGCCTTGAATTCACAAAGATCCAGAGGGATTTCTACCTCTGGAATGCTAGGATTAAAGGTGTGAGTGCCACCATTTTCTAGCCTTTGTATCTAGTGGCTGTTCTGTCTCTGACCCCAGATAAGTTTATTAGGGTGCACAATATTTTGGGGAACACAATACCACCACAGTTCCCTACATTTTTATGAACTCTGTTCCCCTCTGTTAGAATCATAGTCATGAGCTGGAGAGATGGCCCAGCAGTTAGAGCTTTCTGTTCTTACAAAGGTGTATCCTGGTTCCTAGCACCCACACTGGGTAACTCCCAGTTCCCCCTTCTGGCCTCTGCAGGTACCCCCAACACACATACATGTAAAAAAAATAAACCTTTTTTTTTAAAAGAATCATAACCATATCTAAAAAGTGCTGTTTTACAAACTGATAGCAAACATTATTGCTTATTAAAATAAGTGTCAGTCAGTTTTGATTGTGAGCAATGCAGAATTCCAGGGGCAGCGTTACTTCCTTTCATTGCCATGGAAAGAAATACGGGCTTTTAAAGATAGTTTTGAGTAAATGGCTGTCTTTGACTACCCTATACTTCATATTATCTCATATCATTACCACAGTGCTATAGTAATAATAACGAATACTGTGGTTCTAGTAAACTTATTTCCCTAAGTCTACCTTTTTCCTCCCTTCTCTTATAGTTGGCAAAAATATTCAGATATGAATCCCACACCTCCTGTGAACGAATCTGTCCACTGGGTAGAGAAGGTTGTTATGGGCCATGAGCTTGTTCAGGAGAGTGGAAGGGTGACAGTGAATTCAGCCGTGACTCAGATGCATGTGCTGAGTGGGCAGCTTAGGACAGGCACTGAATTCAAGAGGACTCGTGACTACAGACATCCAGTCAGAGTACTTGACTAGTGCTGGCTAATGGGCAGTGTGATGTGATTATCATTAGTAGAAATGTGCTTGGAAACAAGTGCCGTGGCTGACATTAGTGTAACAGTGTAATCCTTATTTTCCCGTCTCAGAGTATGATCATATAGCATAATACTCACAGTCTCTGGAGAAGATGGTTAGCATTCTGACAGTTTAATCTTTGAAACGGTTACTGCATTTTAGCATAGAACCTGTCCCAGTGGTAAAGTTGGAGCATATTTAGAGTTACAATTGATTATAAATTATTAATAATATGGATGCAATAATGATCACATAATTTTCCACTTTGAATTTTTATTTTTGAGACAGGGTTTTCACTGTGTACCTCTTGGTAACCTAGAACTATGTAGACTAAGCTGACTCTGAACTCACAAATGTCTGCTATTAAATAAACTAACATGTTTGACAGGTACCTGTCCTCCCAAATGCTGGGTTGAAAGGGTGTGCCCCTATGTCCAACTAATGGTCATAATTTCTTGCAGAAATACTAAAGAATTAAATATTTATATACGCTGTTAGTGTATTTCTGCTTCTGTTGATCACACCACATATTCAAAAAGTGTGGAAAATTACAGTGTAGCAGGCGTAATCCCCACCCTTGTGAGCCATGCTGATCAAGGTTCAGACTTAGTTGTTCCATGGGTTGTGTACATTTGGTGAGACTTGGCTTCATTGTTCAGACAATAGGAGCAGTGAGCTGTCGTTGGAGACACTGAAGATGCCTTTCTATGTAAACACATGAAACAGCCCCCGACAAAGTCACTTTGCAGTGAATATTAACTCACGTGTTCACTGGAAATATTTGAGAACTGCTTGGAAATAGTAGACACGTGTGTACACTTGATTTTTATGCACTGATAGATGAGAATAAGTGAATAAGTCCATAGAAAGAGATTTCTGCTCAGTGTTAGTGAACATTCCAGTAGAGTTTTGTAAAAATTTAATGTATTGTTGAAGGAGGTAATGTTTTGTATTATATAAATCTACCTTAACTAAAAAAAAAAAAATCACATTTCTAAAAACGTTACAATCAAGATTTAAATGCCAGGTTTATTTTACCTTATTATTGCTTAATTATATAATTTTAAGTTCTTTTTCCCACCTTGTATATTATCTGATCTTATACCATTTAAATTACATTATTTGGCAAATGTACTCAACTTTAAGTAGACTAGAGACTGAAGAATCAGACTCCTTCCACTGTTTGAGCTGTGCTTGCTCACGTGGGTGAAAGGAAGCTAGTTTCCTGGTGAGCTTAATCAGTAAAGATAGGCACCCTTCTAAATCCCTTAAGAAAAATAATAGGATTGGAGGGCCCTGTTCTAAGTTAATAATGATACTTTCCAAGCTGCTGGAAGTGCTACATCTAAAATTCCTCCCTTTTCCAACCCTGTCTACCCAGTGATAAAAACAAAACAAGCAAACCAAAGGCAACAAGAGCGACGAAAATGTCGAAACTGCTTTTAAAGTTAAATTTACATCAAATCTCAAAGTTTAAACAAAGTTTACATGAATTTAGTGATGCAGCTCGTGTCTGTGTTGAGACTCTGCGCTTTTATTTACAGTGAAACATTATGACCTCCAGTGTCGCCTCTGAAAGGCTCCAGTGCTGTGCTGCCGTGACCTTTAAACTGTGGTCTTCCAGAGCAGCTGAAGGGGAATGTAAGGATGTGTCTGAAGCCAGTCTCTTTCATCTTCTATTAAAGATAACAACATTCTACTTGACGTAGTCTCTAATTGTTGTTAAATATAATGCTTTCCTATATGAGACCATGTCAGCCCATGTTCCCTTGTACACACAACGTAATAATGGCCGCATGAAATAGCTCCCTCAGAAAATGCTCGTGGTGGGACAGTTGATAGTGGTGGTGGAGTGAGCGTGAAAAAAGAAAAATTTCCTGAATGTCTCCTAGAAAATATCCAACAATAAAACTATCTTTGTTTTAAGTTCTTAGGACCTTTACATGAAGAATTCTACCTAGAAGATTTTCACTTGATTGAAAAGATAACATTTAGTAATTCAGTAGAGAAAATTAAAGACATTGTTGAAAAGATGGAAATCAACTCAGAACAGTAAGTATTTGGGAGTTTAGTGTTTTACATATATTTTCTTTTAAAGTTAGAAAACGTTTTAATATTTAGACAAGATAGATAATAAAGACATGAAGAAGATGATAATCAATCCCATGAATTCCTCACCTTCACTTAACTCCAAGGGACAGTGTTGGTTCTTTAAGGCATTTTCTCTCTCCCTCTTGTATTCACCCAGCTATACCCACTCTTTTCACAAGAGGAGCCATTTCACAGTAAAGACTGTGTGCATGGGTCTCATATCTTTATTTGTACTTTGGCTTTAACTGTAAGTACCCGCTGTCCGTGTCTATTGTGTTGAGTACCTTGCTTCTCCCGGTGAGATGTGATTGCACTCTGTGTCCTTTGTAGTTTACTTGTGTAAGAGAGGAGCTACAGCCATACAGATAGAGACCGCCTCTAGAGTTGTTGACTGTAACGTGAAATACAAAGTTTTCTCTTCCTAGACGTCTCACACATTGTTCCTCTCCTTGTACAGCATGAGCGACCTTGTGATGAAAATTGATGCACTTGTGTCTCCATTGCCTGTGCGTGCCTCTCGATATAATGTCACATTACTCAAAGAGAATCACAGGTAATACTCTAACAATACCGCATTTCCCTATTGCTGAATTATTTCATGCATTTTCCCCTTGCCATGCATGATTTCCATTTGTTGTTATAGCATAGTAAAAACTAAAGGTTTTCTGTTCAGTAAAAATATATATTAGCAACATAAAGAAAAAAAAGATCTAGGACATAGCTCAGTAGTAGTGGATGTGTTTGCCTTTCATGCACGAGGCCAAGTTTGATCCCTAGTACCACATGACTAACACACACACACCACACACACACACCACACACAAACACAACACAACACATACACACACACACATATAACACACACATATACAGCGAATACACATACAACACAGGTCCAGTTGTATAGCTTAGAGAATAAAAACACATTTAGGATATAAAGTTTTAAGTTATACCTAGCATGATTTTTATTTTTCAATATCAGTAACTTAAATATCTTTGATCATTGTAAATAATACTATGTATTTTCAGTATGTGAAAGACTCATTTCCTAAGGAATTGTTATTAATGTAAGATCTGTAAGATACCTATACTCAAGGTTATTTGCAATTACCTTCAAATAGACAGTATTTTACATTAGCTTTTTAATTTGTGATGGGAGAAGTGTATTTGATGCAGATCTCACTCTATGGGATGGCCTCAGATTTGCTATGCAGTTCAAGCTAGCTTTGAGATCGTGAGCCTCCTTCCACGTTTTCCGTAGTACTGGGATGATAGCTGTGCAGCACCACACTCAGTTCAGAAGGCTGTCCTTAATCTAGGGCGTGATACATGTAGTTAAATGATGTCTTTGGAACTAAAACACAGTACAACGTTAAAGAACTAGCAGTTATCTGGGGGAAGTTAAAGCAGCAGAAAACAGATGTATAGTCCAGCCATAACAAATCACCTCATGCTGAAGCCTATGACAACCAGTTTCTACAGGTGCTACACTATGACAGTGACTGTAGAATTTTTGCAAGATAACTGATGATATATTGTGTACCCTAATAAGCTTGCCTGAGGATCATGGGACAGGGCCAGTCACTAGATTAGACATAGCATTCAGGCAGTGGTGGCACACACCTTTAATCCCAGCATTTGAGATCTCATGCCTTTGCTTGGGAAGCACACAGACCTTTGATCCCAGGAAGTGATGTCTGGGCAGAGAAAGATTATATAAGGTGTGAGCAAACAGGAACTCACTCTCTTTAGGCTGAGGATTTCGTAGAAGTAAGAACTAATGGCTGGCTGTTCTGCTTCTCTGATCTTTCAGCTTTCACCCTAATATCTGGCTCTGGATTTTTTATTAAAAGACCACCTAAGATTCAAACAACAGATAACTAATAGCATCAACAATTTTAGAGTCATATTATTAGATCATCTAACTTATAACCCTTATTTCTAGCAAAATTCTCCAAGATCCGTTTACTCTATCACTCTTACTATAATACAATTAAATTATGACTTTAAGCAAAATGAAGTTTCACTCCATTCTCATGTTTGAAGTAAATATTTAATTGATGAGCATCAGTTTTGTCACTGCCAAGAGTCTTTCTGTAGCAAAGATGACTACTATTCCTGTAACTGCACTGGTATAGCACTTGATTTGGTAAGCCTTTTTCTACTGTCAAAATAAACAGTTCATCCTTCATCTAAAAAGAATGTCTTTATATGACTAGAATTAAAGCAGTAATTAAGTTAGCATAGACTATACTTTAATAACATGCATATTATTGATTATCTCCCATTGACTGTTTCCATTTCTCTTTAAATTAAGTCCATCTCTTAATTTATGATTTAGATCAATAGGAACAGATGGGAAAGGCTTAGCAGGAAGGAGGTAAAGAGAAGAGGCTAGGTCTAAATAAATTACCATGGTTTTGAATGTGTTTGTTCCTGATTTCCCTGTACTATGTGTTGGTTTTGTACAATACCAAGTGAATAAAAGTACAAAGTAATTAATTCTCCAATCTTAGGAAATATATTCTCATAACACAAAAACTATCAGAATTTTTACTGTAGTAGTCTCATTCTTTAATGTGTATTTTTAATTGCATATTTATAAAATATTTCATATTCTCAAATTCTTTATCACTTTACAATGTGTTGCACATGAATTTCAAATTTGCATTTTATTATATAACCAGAATTTTTCAACTACCTGGGAAAGCAAGCAACTCATAAGAACGTACATAGCTAAGATTACAATTACGAATGTATTTCATAAACTTAACCTATCATGTTTATCTTCCTTTTTGTTGTTCTAGTGTTATAAAGATAAATCCTCCGGAGAATGATATGTTCTTTGATGTCGTTGCTATTGTGGATCCTTTGACAAGAGCAGCTCAGCAGATGGCACAGTTACTGGCTGTAAGATAACATAAAGTAGACAGACCCCCTTCACTTTGAGACTTAAACATTCGTGACTGTTTTTATGTGAATGAAATGTCTGTGCTCTTCTCAGATCTTTGTATCATCTGACATTTTAAACACACACACACACACACATATGAATATATGTATTTCAGTGTGAAATAGTAGAACTGTGCACAAGTGTTACAGCAGTTTTTAGGTTGGGTGTTGCTGTAAGCTAAGTTGCTGTTCCCTACAAAGTCCATACTGTGGCACATGAAATGTGCTTCAATGAATTTCAAGCCTTGCCTTTTAGTGTCACTATGTGGATATGGGACCTTCCTAAGGAGGGGACCCTAGTCATATCATATGTGGAAGATATAAATTCGGTATCTCTCCATCTCCTTGAGCATATAAAGAGGTCAGGTAAGCATAAGAGCATGACAGCTGCCTTCAAACCAAGAAACCAAGAAGAGACTTCTCACAAAAGCCAAATAAATAGACCTTAATCTTGGACTTCTCAGACTGGAGAATGTGAGAAAATAAATTTTCTGTAGTTTAAGCCACTTGATCTGTGGCGTTTTGTGATAGCAGCCTGAGCAAATGAAACAGGTGTCTTCCCATGTTCTCCTTTTGGAGACACTGATGCTCACTTTTATCTGGGTGAAGCTTGAAGGCAATATGTAGTGCTGCCTGAACAGAGAAAGCTCAGGGAAGGAGGAACATAGAGGTGGTATCCAGTATAGTCTGTTCCTAGAGCAAGGGCCATCAACAAGATGAAGCTGCTGTGTCATCTAGCAGTCAAGCATAAAAGCTGCTAAAGACTATCTCATAATCTAAGATCACTTGTCAAAATTCAGGAGGTAAAGCTAAATGACTTCACAAGGAAAGGACCCTAGTCATATCATATGTGGAAGATATAAATTCTGTATCTCTCCCACAGGACATCTCTGTATTACTGTTAACATAAAGGGGAGAACAATGCCACAACTCCAAAGTTCCACAAGTGACTGGAAGTAATAATAGTAGAGGCTGGAAACTATGCCCAATAGCCTCTCATAAATATGAAAATGTAGGGGAAGTCTAGTGTTTTAACATATGTCTAGTCCCAATCAAAAAACAGAAGCACAAAGACTACACGTTTATGGTTATGCTGGGCTGCGTAGCCACATCCTGTCTAAAATAGGATGAAGGGAGAAGAGAGAAGAAGGGAGGGAGAAAGTGAGGAGTGAAGCAGGGGAGGGAGGGAGGCAGGAAGGAAGGAAGGAAGAAAGGAAGGAAGTAGGGAAGGAAGGAAGAAAGAGAAAAAGAAAGAAGGTGAAAGTTTGGAAAATGTTCTCAACTACAGGCAACTAAGGAATGCTGAGAACAGGAGAAACAGGGAAAAACACACCAATTTGTTACCTAATATAAAATGACCAGCCCGAAAAACATATACATACAAGTAACACATACCAGTAACATATGGACTGAGCAGGTTGTATTTGTGTCTGTATATATTTTTGTGTGTCTGACAAAAATTAAAGGAAATGAGGCTATGAATGTGAAAGAGAACAAGATGTAGAGAGGCACACATTGGAGGGCTTGGAGGGAGAAAAGGAAGGGGAAATGACATCGCTATAATCTCAAAAAATTGTTTACACAAAAAATAAGGAAATATTCTCAGATTTGAAAATTCGTCTGACAGTTGGTTTCCCTTGGAAACAGGCCAAAGTATAGATAGTAAACCTAATGGATAATATCCATGATCAAGTGGGGTGATATTGCAGTATATTCCATCAGAATTCCATGTTGTAGCTTTCTCAGACAGTAGACCGTATTAAGGGAATTTATTGCTAATACTTTTTATAAGTACTTATTAATGTAGATGATAATCTTAAACTTTGATGTTTCTGTTTAGATTGTGTGAACAGCACAAAGCTACTGCCATGGGTGTTTCAACATTCTTAGCATTTGCAAACCCTTCACGTGTGAACTTCTTGTAGTACTCAAATTATCCTTGATGTTAGTGTACAACTTCCCTGTTCCCATAAAGAATCATTATTCAGAAAAAAACATTATTTTATCTTTAAAACCTACATCAAGATAGAACCTATAAATAATATATGTAAAATTAGAGAGATAAGAGAGAGAGGAATTACACTTTACTTCTTGGTAATAATAACATGCTTTATTTCTCAGCAGTTTTTTGTTATGGAATAATATATTTATAAAATAATGTTGTATGCATTGGCTGTAGTCTGTAGCTCCTCTGTCACTCACTCTACTGTACAGTGTTGATCTACCGTGTGAGGGGGAGTCATCCAGTGACCCTCATGGTAGCAAAATGAGTGACAGAGTGGAAAGTAAGCCACAGAGCTCTTAAATGTACACTTGGTTCTCATTCCTCATTAAGTCTCTGTTCTTCGTGTTACGTGTACATTTTTCTACCGTTATCTGTATCCTTTATTGACTAATAGTTGTGAATCACCTGTGATCTGTTGTCTGTGTAGAGATGGGGAGAACAAAAGGAGCTTTCTCTACTTGCTGCTGATTTAATGACAGGAGAAAAGAAAGAGCAGGTCATCTATGTGTAGCCTGAACCTTCCATATCTCTCACGATACAGAGTGAACTCTAAAAGATCAGGGCATCCTAGGCAGTGTGGTGAGGCAAACCAAGGTTCTAGCAATTTTATTGCTTTTCCTTGAATGCTAAGGAAATTGAAAAACCCTGAAAGAAAGTGATTTTAAACAAAAGACTAGCCGCTGTCAGTGGTGCAGTGAAGTCAGCTGTGTGAATGTCAATGTCTTCTGTAGCTTCCTATGGCCTGAGGCAGGTGAGTCTCTGTACATCACATGTCAGGGTATGTGGAGATGTGTCATGTGTCACCTGTGTCAGATGTGACAGTGAGTCGTGAATAATAGATGCTCTATTTGAAAATCAAATATGGGAATTTTTAATAGGTGCTTGGCAAGATTGTAAATGCAAGGATAAAGCTGTTCATGAACTGCAGGAGCAAGCTTTCGGAAGCCCCTTTGAGAAGGTGAGTGGACTGCGTGGCTCAGCGCTGAAGGACTTGCAGATGCATGAAGGGAAGGGTCTGTGGTTGACTAACCCTGTGTGTGCCTTCACTAGATAATCAGTGTCTCCCTCTTAATTGATGTGAAGCTAAAAACAACCTGACTCAGTGAGGACATCTCACCTTACTGCAGAAGTTGTACGAATTTTTGTTTTAGGAATTTTAGGAATTTGACTTAGTATTTATTGAGAAGTTATCGAGGAGGAATAAGTGATTTCCAAAGTTTTGGGGTTAACTCCTTTCAGCCCTTTTCCAGCTCTACATTTCAAGATGTTCTTTCTTACATCATTGCACTCACTATGGGGTGTGAAGGTGAAAGTTCAGAGTATCTGTTGGTGGTACGGAGGTGCTTGTGTTTATCATTGTGCAGAGTAGTTGTTATTCATACTGTGACCTTAAATAACCCTAACTTAACAGAGGCATGCCCTGTCTCTTTTTGTGGACAGAATTACTGTCATTGTAATCACTTCTATTTTTAGGAATATTCAATATCCTCTGGTATCCTGGGGCAGAAAGAAGGTCGCCCCATTGGCCTAGAGCAGCTTGCTGAGGCTCATGAGTAGGATTTTCTGTTTGTCCAGAACACTAAGCATGCATGTACATCTGACAAAAAAGGGATAATTCAGTTCATCTCTTTATCGTGTCCAAGTGTGTTATGCTTTATATAGTATACACTGTTACCTTCAACTGTCACTTTTTTTTTTTTTTTTCCCCGAGACAGGGTTTCTCTGTGTAGCTTTGCACCTTTCCTGGAACTCGCTTTGAAGACCAGGCTGGCCTCGAACTCACAGAGATCCGCCTGCCTCTACCTCCCGAGTGCTGGGATTAAAGGCGTGCACCACCACCACCTGGCAAACTGTCACTTTAAACAAGGGATTTTAATGCTTGGAAGACAGTGGAATGGGAAATGTAGAAAGTTAAAATGAGAATTTAGGATTCATCCTTGGCCCTTTGACTGACATGTTTTTATAGTTCATTTACTTTTTTGGTTGTTCTTTTTTTTTTTTTGTATTTCAAATTCAACACATACCTTTCTAAATCTAATCAAAATCATTAAATATGTTAGCTATTAATAAAAAGGTCTGTCCCATGGGTACAGAATTTTTATTCACAAGAATGGACAATCCCTTCAGAATATCTCTATAAAGTTTGGAATACATTTAAAGAAAAAGAAAAAAATTGAGGGCTGGAGATACATCTCAGTGGTTCAGAGAGCTTGCTGCTCTCACAGAGAATCTGAGTTCAGTTCCCAGCGTCCATGCCAGCAACTTGCAACTTACAACTGCCTATTAATCTAGCTCCAGGGAATCTGATGTTCTGATGTTCTCTTCTGGCCTCTGTGGGCACTAAACCCATGTGCACATGAGTGTGTGTGTGTGTGTGTGCAATTAAAATAAGAATATATAAAAATAAAGATTAATAAGGTTGAATATTAGAGAGAAGGAACATGGCTTCTGGAGTAGGAATAATAAGTAAGGTACTAGCTATTGTAAAGCATATACAGTTGCTATCACTTTTTAATCCACTAGTTCATCATAATCTTACTCTGTAGCATATGTCAATCAGATAGTTTACAGGTTTATTCTTAGTCCTTCCCTTTTAGTAAATATTGTCTCATTTTTCTCAGAGATGAACAAAATCGTGAACAAGAATTTCTTTAGTCATATACTATTATAAGCCTTCTCATGTGGTATGGGAAGAATACCTTATTTCTCTGATTTTTTACACAAATGGTTCCTCCCTATTTTGATCCCATGCTTCCTTCTTTATCAAGTATTCTATTTCTTATCTTAAACCTTTATTTTTTTTATCTTTCATCTTCAGTCTTTCAAGCTACTAAATGGTGGGGAGAGGGAAGCAGGAGAGATACCTCAGCAGGTAAAGGTGCTTGCCACCAAGCCTGGTGACCTGACTTGGGACCCACATGACAGAAGGAGAAGAATGACTCCACAAAGTGCCCTCTGATTTCCACATGTGCACACATGCACATGCGCCAAATAGAAATAGATATTTGAAAACTTTTAAGGTTATTCAGTTTTAAAGACTGGAGAGACGGCTCAGCATTTAAAGCATTTGCAACTCTTGCAGAGGACCAGAAGTTGGTTCCCAGAACCCACATGGTAGCTCACAGTCCTCCATAACTGAGGATCCAGGGAGTTGGCATCCTCGTGTGGCCTCCACAGGCACGGTGTGCATATGGTGCACAAGCATACCAATACACCATACACATAAAATATAAATCTTTTTTAATTGTTCCCTTGACTTTCTATGTCCTAGAACAGTGGCTCTCAACCTTCTTAATGCTGCAAACCTTTTATATAGTTCCTCATGTAGTGGTGACCCCCAACCATAAAATTATTTTGTTCTTACTTCATAACTATAGTTTTGCTACTGTAAATATCTGTTTTCTGATGATCTTTGGTCAATTCTGTGAAATGGTCTTTTGACCCCCCCCCAAAGGGTTCACAATCCACATGTTCTAGAATATTGATTTTTTTCCCCTTCCTTTTGTTTCCTCTAAACTCCATCCAATGATAACATGCTTTTGTATCTCTCCCTCACCCTCACTGCAGTTACACTGTAGCTGCCTTTAACTTTCTTTGCCACTGAAATTATTTCAATAAATCCTAGAGAAAGTTCTATTTGCAACATTCCTGGGAAAAATCCTCCTTAGCATTTATGCTGTTTGGCACACTGAGTGCTTGTTTTGTGTGTTTACTTCATGACTGTTGTCTCTCATGTCTCCTTGTACCTTCTTCTCTTTGGTTTGAATGTGGCTCCTTTCATACAGCTCCTCCTAGTGAGCCATCACCATACAGTGTAAATTCTCCTGGAATAAGGCTTGGGCCTAATGACCTTGTTCTCGGGAGCAAAATATGGTTAACTAACTGACTAACTTCTGCAGTTTAGATGAAACAAGCTGGTGTGTTTCTGCCGTGCTGGTTTTCCCTCTGGCTCTTGTCAGTGTCGCAGATGAAGTGTGCTTAGAAACGCCTGGATGGCAGCTAATGGGGTCCTTTCCAGCCAGCAACTAGAGAGGGCTGCAGCCCTTCTTCCCACAGCACCAGACAACTGGATGAGCTTCGTTGCCCATCTCCACACTCCTCCTCTCTCATTTGCTGAGCCTTGAGACCTGCAGCAGAGCTCACACTATCTTAATTTTTACTTTAAAGTACATCTTTCTTAAGAAAAATCAAAATAGCAGTTGAATCATGAAACTGTAGAACTCCCAATATGAGTTTGAGCTTAACACGATTGTATACTGTGTTAGAGAACTGAAACAATCCTTTTTATGTTCTTGAATATTGCCTCGCACTATTCTTAACAAATGACTAATTTTTTGTATGATTATACTGATGAATGAGGCTAAAACACAGTAAAACTTCAGTTGTGACTAATGATGTATTAAGCAGGTGCACTTAACTCCATCCCATTTGTTTGGCTTTAGTTGAACTTTTAAAATTGATACCAGAATTTCTACTTAAATTTTAGTTATTTCCTGGCTTTCATTTCTCCTCTTTGTAGTGTCAGGAGCTAATTAAATAGCTAGAATGTAGACTGTGAGCAAATGTGAAGGAGTATAGAAATAAGTGCAGATAGATTATATATTCCAACTCATATATTTTTAGGAAATTCTGATTATTTTCATTAAAGAGTAAAAACATATAATACAATACATAATCATATAAAATGGTCTGTTGACTCCTGTGGCATACAGTGTATATTTAACTTTTGATTTAAAATTGTATAGTCATATTTATTAAGTCATTTGCAGTTTTAAGATATTTGAGGAATAATCATTTTAATTTTAGTCACAATATTTTTATGTTTTATTAACAGCTTTTACCGTTTTGTTCTGGAACCAGAGCTGATGTCAGGGACTAACAATAGTCCTTCTCATGGACCAGTGGCAAAATTCCTGGACATCCCAGAATCACACCTTCTAACTCTCAACATGATTACACCAGAAGGATGGCTGGTTGAAATAGTACACAGCAACTGTGACCTTGATAATATTAACTTAAAAGATGTAAGTTATTATGGGAAGTCATGTAAAGAGAAAGGGATAGGATAAATCCATGTCTAGTAAAGCTGTAGTCAGCAATCACATATGGATACCAAAATTTCATGTAACCCTAGGTCTTAGTGTGGTCTTTTACCTGATTTTCACATTTACCTTGCTTCCAAAATCAACGTCTCCTCGTTTCCAGGTTCATAAATGTCCTCACCATTTTCATTGCTATATACCACTATCTCAGAAAGACAGATAAACAATGTGGAAAGATGAAGATGCAATGTGACAGTTGAGATTGACAGTGTTGACTACCTACTTTGCTTAGCAAGTTTAACTTCTAGAAGTTGTATTCAGAACACATTTTGAGGTACCTGGCTCATAGCTAGTGAAATAGCCTTAACGAAATTTAGAAAACAGAGAACAGAATTTGGTGGGCTGTAGGCTGTAGGCTAAACATACCTGCTTCCCATCACTTCCAATGTAGCGTCTGGCTAGTATATAGTAAGACCTTTTTTTCTCGCCTTGGTCACTGTCCAAAGGAGAAAAAAAAAGGGGAGCAGAGAATTTTTAAATCGTTTATTGACATAGATTCATTCTACATGATGAAGTGTGATAAGGACATTTTCATTCAAGGCTGCAGTGTGCTGTAGCCACAAATACCTCCCAGAAACTCCACTTCCTCCCCTTATCCTCTAGTCCCCTCCCTTCTTCCAGTCTTACTTCTAGGGTCAAGTCATATGTGTGCATGTATAGCATGTATAATAATTTATATGCCTATAGAAAATCTAGAAACTGTAAATAAGAGAAAACATACTTGTCTTTGTGAGTCTAATTTATTTTGCTTAACATGATAATCCCCAGTGCCATCTGTTTGTCTTCAAATGACATCATTTCATTCTTGTTCATAGCTGCATAAAACTCCCTTGTGTATATGTCATTATTTTTTTTTGTTCATTCATCTATTGATGAATACACAGGTTGTCTCTCTAACTTGGCACAATGTCAAGTTACATTATGAGTAGTGCCCTAGCAAGTACAGATAAGCAGATATATCTGTGATGTTGTTTTCAGTCTTTCAGGGAACATGGTCAGGAGCTGGGGCATGTGAGCTTTCTGTTTTTAATGTTTTGAGGAATCTGCCTACTGATTTCCAGAATGGCTCCCCCACTGACATTTCCACAGCAGTGCCTAAGTACACCTGCTCTGGCTCTCTCACCAGAATGTGTTAGTTTTATTTGTTTGTTCATTTTTCTAGATGAAAAGCATTTGACTGGGGTATGATAGAACCTCAGTCATAGTTCTTATTTGCATCTCCCAATGGCTAGGATGTTGAACATTTTTTATGTTTATTGGCTATGTGTACTTATCTCTTGAGTACTGCATGCTTATTTCATCAGCCCATTTGTGCAATTGTTTTGTTTCTTATACTTAGTTTCCCCCCAGTTCTTTAGTCTAGACCTTAGTCCTCCATAAGCTACATAGGTAGTAAGGTTTCTGTCTTTTCACTGATTGCTTCCTTTGCTGTGCAGTTTTTCAAAGTCCATTCAGTCCCATTTGTCAGAGTTGGAGACCAATTCCTGGGCTGTGGAGTCTTTAACCCAACTGACTGCTTTGCTGATACCCTCTCTCCATGCTTTTAGATCAGTAGATTGTCGACTCTCACAGTAAGGACTTTGATCCTTGTGAGGAGTAGAACTCTACCTTGAATTTCTCCATGAGGGAACTGTTTTCTCATTACCATTTGTTGAAGGGGCTGCTGTCTTGTCTGTAGATATTTTGCTGTCTTTGTCCACGAGCAGGTGCCTGAAGCTCTGTTGGTTTAATCTTGGGTCCTCTTCGCCATAGCTTCTTAAACTTTTCCACTCATGACCCCCTTACACCTGAGGAGTTTGAACATGAACATGGGGTCATATGCTATAAAATAGGTATACAAATCCAGCATTTACTAATTATGTAGCACAAGTTTATTTTAAAACAATTCTTTGATATATACATAATTTTACCATTTACTAAAGATGAAGGCAAATTTGTATACTAGTAAGGTGGATGTTCTTGTTTGTTTTATTCTTTTAGTTTTACTTGTGTATTGGTGTATGTGAGCACATGTACCACAGTGCAGGGATGGAGGTCAGAGGACAACTTGTGGTCAGTTCTCTCCTTCCACCATATGCCTCCTCCCTGGATACCCACCTACACATGGACATAAACAGAAATATAAATAAGTATTTGCTAGGTTTTGAATATGTATTTCTAAAAATCATTTACTTGGTTATGTTTATTGCTGGGCATTTTTATTGAGACTCTTTCCCTGAATCCTTTCCTGTGGTGGTATTGTGTTCCCCAAAATATTGTGTACCTTAATAAACTTATCTGGGGTCAGAGACGGAACAGCCACAATATTAAATAGAGGTTAGGCGGTGGTAGCACACGCCTTTAATCCTAGCATTCCAGAGACAGAAATCCCTCTGGATCTCTGTGAGTTCAAGGCCACATTGGAAATGGCCAGGCATGGTGACACACGCCTTTAATCCCAGAAAGCGAGACTTTAATCCCAGGGAGTGGTGGTAGAAAGCAGAAAGGTATATAAGGCGTGAGGACCAGAAACAAGAAGCATTTGGCCTGGAGAAGCATTTTGGCCTGGAGAAGCATTTGGCCTGGAGAAGCATTCAGGCTTCTAGCAGCACAGTTCAGCTGAGACCCATTCTGGATGAGGACTCAGAGGCCTCCAGTCTGAGGAAACAAGACCAGCTGAGGATCCGGCGAGGTGAGGTAGCTGTGGCTTATTCTGTCTCTCTGACCTTCCAGTGTTCACCCCAATACCCGGCTCAGGTTTGATTTTATTAAAAAGAACTTTTAAGATTCATGCTACACTTTCCTAAAGGAATAATGATTGGTACATAGGAAATCTACTGTTTTGTGTTGATTTTTATATTCACCTGTTTTCCTGAAAGTATTTGTGAGGTCTAAGGGCTTTCTGGCAGTCTGTAAGGTCTTTTACATATAGGACCGTGTTGTTCACAAATAAGGACTTCTTCTTTTCTGTCTGTATACCTTTTATTTCTTTCTCTTGTCTTACTGCTCTACCTAAGACTTTAGTAAGAAATACTGAATTAGAAATGGAGTGGAGACTCTTATTTTGTTCCTGATTTTAGTGGATATGTTTGAGTTCCCCTAGTTAGTATAATGTTGAACATGGATTTGTTTTCTATAGAATTTATTATGTTGAGCTGTATTTCTCCTATTTCAGGTTTCTTCAGGTCTTTTATTACGAAGTAATGATGGGCTTTACCAAGGCTCTTTTCTGCATCTATTGAGATCGGATAATGTGATCGGGAGTGATCTTTTCCATTTGTTGCTGAATTCAGCTTGCAAGTATTTTGTTAAGAATTCTTGCATTATGTACATCAGGGATTGACCTGTGATTCTCCTGGTTGTGTCCTTCTCCAGTTAGGGTACCAGTGTAATACAGCCTCATAAAATAGGACTGATGACCACACTTCCCATTCCTGTTTTATGGAATAGTTTGAGGAACATTAATGTTCTTCTTCAAATGACTGGTGGAACTCACAACCATCTGGGTTTGGACTTTTTAGTTGGGAGACTTTAAATCTCACTGCTTACTATACAGCTATGTAAGTTATTTAGCATTTAATTTTAGCAGATCATATGTATCTATAAATTTATCCACTTCTGGATTTTCCAATTTATTGGAATTTAAGTCTTCCAGGTATGCTCAAGTAATACTTTGGATTTCATTGGTGTCTGTTCTAAGTCTCCTTTTTGTTTCCATTTCTAATTTGTCTTCTCTCTCTTTGGGTTAGTTTCACTAACAGTTTGTCAATCTTGTTCATTTCTTTTTTAAGAACCAGCTCTGTTTCATTTATTCTTTATATTGTTCATTTCATTTCAAATTCATTAATTTCTAACTTGATCTTATATTGTTTCTTCCTATCTACTGATTAGGGGTTGTCTTATTTTTGTTTTTCTAAGACTTAACATTCCTCGTTAATTTACTTGAGATTTCTTTTTTTTAACATAGGCACGTATTGTTATGAGCTTTCTTCTCTTGTTAAATTCACTGTACCTTCTAGGTTCATTTTGATTGAGTTCTAAGAATTTTTAATTCCTCTCCTGATTTGTTTAATGACCACCCATCATTCAGTAGTGTGCTGCTCAGTCTCCATGGGTTTGTGCATTTTTTGTAGTTCCTCATCCTATTGATTTTTATTTTGGTACATTAGTATTAGACTGAACACAGGAAATTGCTTCAGTTTACTTGTATTTGTTAAGACTTGCTTCATGTCCTAAATATGATTTGTTTCAGAGAATATTTTATTGACTTCTGAAAAGAATGATAATGAGTGGAATTTTCTGTAGTTGTCTATAAACTCTATTTACTATCATATTGTTTAGTGCTGATGCTTGTCCATCTTTTGTCTGTATGACCTGTGTGCAGGTCAGTCTGTGTCAGGACTTACTATTTGTTTCCTTAAATTGTGTATTCCAATGCCCAGTTCATGTATGTTAAGTGTTACAGGGTTCTTGTGATTCGTTGTTCCCTTCATCAGCATGAAGTGACCTTCTTTAAACTCTATGGAATAATTTTCATTTGACATCCATTTTTCCGAGTGTGTGTGTGTGTGTGTGTGTGTGTGTGTGTGTGTTTTCTGAACATTCTGTTTACTTACGTCTTTTCCATCCTTTCACTGTAAAGGTGTGTTTATCGTTAGCAGTAAAGGTACATTCATTGCAAGAAACAAATTGTTGGTTGGTGAAGGGACCTTTTGTTCAGTGGCAGACCCCAAGAGTCCTGCTGGTGGAACTGCAGCTGTGCTCAGTGAAGACTCCAGTGCTAACATTGTGTTTGAGTCCGTCTTCCCACTTTGGTCTCTGCCCTTCCCTCTTCTGATAGAGCTGCTATGCAGCTTTTGTCTCTCGAACCCTTTCCTTCCTTCCTTCCTTCCTTCCTTCCTTCCTTCCTTCCTTCCTTCCTTCCTTCCTTCCCTCACACCTTTTCTTTCCCCATCTCTTGTTGCTCTTTAAGTTATCTGACATTTAAATATGGTACAAACTTTCTGAGACTATCTTTGGATTAAGCTGTGATTCCAAATGATAGGATAATGTGTAAAAATACATTGAATTTTTCAAAATCTTGAAATGAGAAAGAGTTTTCAGGAAGAAGCTAACAAATTCACAGCACTTTAAAAGAGATTGCTAAAATCGATTCTCAGAAATTGCAGAGCAAACAGTCCTCGTTGCCTTCCTTCTCAGCGTTTCCTGGCTGCTTCTGCGTCTGCCGTCTTCGTCACACAGGCGCGTGACCATGCACCTCCGTGAGAAGGCACACACGTTGGCCTGTGGGCATTTGGTTCGTGTTGTCCTCATGTGTGCCTTTTGCCTAAAGACTGTCCCTTCTACTGAAATTTCTGTTGATCCAGTCGTGTAGATTTGTGGGGTGTCCTTCTAACTGACTCCCTGGTGCCCTCAGCCTATACCTCTCACCAAAAGGAAGAAACCTAAAACTGTGCTTTTTTCCATCATCTGAAATCAACCTTCAAGTATAAGAATAAGAAAATACAAAATAATAAAATGTATGAAGAGAAAAGTTTAGAAAAGAAATTTGGAAAAGTAAAATCCCTGTTGTCTTCATGATTGGTAAGATCACTTACCAGGATCTATTGGAGTCTCATAAACAGAATAAATAATGTGTATTATTAAGATAACTTTAAAGATTCCAACCAAAAATGCAAAAAATTTGCAGTGGGACAATTAATAGCTAAGAAATCAAAGTTCTGCCTGCTGGTGACAATTGTCGTTCTTAGACCCCAAGTGCAGGTCGACTAAACACTTCGACAGTGAGCAGCAGTTCTCATGAACTTTCGAAACTGTGGAGAGGAGCAGCAGCTGTAACTCTACAGTTAGAAAACAAGGTCCTTGTGTCTTCCTAGACTCGGTGAATAAGATGGCTCTTTAGAAACTCAGCATCTATAGCAGTTGGCTGCCTTCCTGACTGTTTCCCATTGTGTACTGTAGTGTTTTAAGTATCTGTAACTATCCCAGCATTTTTCAAGTAATATGTAGAGCCATTTACTGGAGTAGAAAGAAGATTTAGGTAAAGAGCAGAAGTACAAAAATGAGCTGAACATGGGTGCATGCTTGTAATCTCAGCATTTCGAAGACTGTGGAAGGAGGACTGATTTAAGCTCCCAGCCAACCTGGGCTACATAGCAGGACATGCAGAAGTGACTAGAGTACTTGTGTATACACATTTATTTCTTGAGAACTGTTACCATATAATTGTAGTGCTTATAAGAACAAAAACAACATTCTTTCAGCTGAGTCCCTCCTTCTGAAACTCTTCCATTTAAACAAGTTGCTGTAAGGGTTTTGTATACACTAGAATATGAAGCTCATCACTAGAATAGCAACAATTCACAGATAATTCAGAATCTTAAAGTAGATTGAGCAAATACTATCCACAAAGAGTTCACCTTCAAACAAGCCCTGCAGTTGTATCTCAGGACCTAAAGAAGTCACTTCTGAGATAGTTACACTGAAGAAAAATAACTATAAAATGTGAAATGTTTCCAATATTACTGAAAATATTTCTAAGCATATTATAATAGCTTGAAACTCTCCTATGTGAAATATTTCAAAGATGAACATCAGCTACTATATTTTGCTTAGCAAAAATTCTAAACTGTAAAAAAAAATCACATACCATTTGATTTGCATTCATATTTTGATCATGCTATGCATGTGAGGGAGAGAAAAGGGTCTATCCCTAAAATATAACATTTACAATAGAAAGAAATTTATAAATAGTTGAAATGCCCAAGCCTTTTAAAAATCCATTTATGAATGGCAGACATCTGGGATGTACCTAATTGTCCAGCTACCTGGGAGTCAGAACAGAAGATAATGAGTTAGAGCCATGGAGTGACACAGACTATTCAGTGAGAGTCTGCCTCAAAAACTTCCTAGAGACTGATTCTGAGAATACGGTGTCTGATAAAGAATATGAGCTATACATATTTTCTTGACTAAACCCATAACAAATTCAGATGTGTTCATGTTTATAAGAATGTTTCATCTGTATGTGCTTTCTCTTCTTTCTGCTTTGTTCTGCTATGGGAAGGTGAATTTTAATTTTTAAAATAAATGGCATTTACTTGTAATTAAATAATGAACATTAATTTTTTAAATTTCAAGAAAGCCAGTATGTGATAATGTGACTTTTTTGCCCAGTTTGAAATGAATGCTATAGAAGAAACTGTTTTGGATGTTTTTGTTTTTTTTATAACTAACCAATCTAAGTGTGGAAGAGACGTTTGAATATTGCTAGTTATGGACCGCCTGTCCAGATGCACTTCCTTCCCACCTGATGGTGTCGGTGCATAAATCATGGAATTAGGGAAAGAACTTGTATGGGAAAGAAAACATTAGTCACAATCTTTTGTCTTGAAGAAGTTGGTTAATTATCAGTTTGCTCATGTGTTAAAGAAAGACTTGAAGTCTAAACCAAAGTGTACTGTTTTATTTTAGGATCATCACTTTTATTCATTACAAAATTTTTATTCTTATGAGCCTTAATACCCAACCAATAATGTGTTCCTCTGCAGACTGAAAGAGTGGTTACAGCAGAGTATGAGCTAGAGTATCTGCTCCTTGAAGGACATTGCTTTGACATGACAACAGAACAGCCCCCTCAGGATCTGCAGTTTACGCTGGGCACAAAAAACAGTTCTGCTTTAGTTGACACAATAGTGATGGCCAATCTTGTAAGTAGTCTAAATATTTAATTAATGCTATTTAACATTTTGGTGAAACCTCTGAAGTTTTCCTGATAGTGAAGATAGAATAATCGCTAGTCTTAAATTGTTGAACAAGTAATGGGAAACAGAATTTAATCTTAAGATTTATTTCATTTTTGTTGATGTGTATGTGTCTATATGAGTGTCTGCCATGTACATGGAGGTGCACAGAGAGCAGAAGATGGTGTCACATCCTTCTGGAACTGGAGTTCTAGGTGGTTGTGAGCTGCTCAGTGTATGCTAGGAATCAACTCCAATCTTCAGCAAGTGTCCTTTACCACTGAGCCATCTCTCCAGTACCCTAGAGTTGAATTAATTACATTTAAAAATAGAAAGAATTGAGTCAGGCATGGTGAAAACCTGTCTCAAAACAAGGAAAAATCATACTTTTAGAATATGCGTTTATGGCTTATTGTAAAATCTCCTTCCTTGGAGTCCATTTGTAGAATTTTCTCACTCATTCACACTAAATGCTTTCTTGGCTAGTTTATATATAATCTTTAATGAATAATTGGATATTCTTATTCACATAATTAAATAGTTTCCCCCTTTCATCTTCAAAGGGATATTTTCAATTAAAAGCAAACCCAGGTGCATGGATACTGAAATTACGTGAAGGAAAATCTGAAGATATTTATGAAATAGTTGGGTGAGTTATCCAAACCACTTTTTTAAATTAATTAATTAATTAATTCCAACCTGATCACATTTTCCCCTCCCTCCCTTCTCTCCTCCCAGTCCTTCCCTGTAACCTCACCCTCCCATCCACTCCTCCTCTTTTGTCTTCAGAAAATGGCAGGCCTCCCATGTGTATCAGCCAGCCATGGCATATCAAGTTGCAGTAAGACTAGCCATTTCCTTTCCTATTAAGACTGGAGGAGGCAACCCAGTAGGAGGGAAGGGTCCCAAAAGCAGGTAACAGAGTCAGAGACAGCCCCTGCTCCCACTGTTAGGAGTCCCACAGAAAGACCAAGCTACACAACTGTAACATGTGCAGAGGGCCTAGGTTAGTCCTATGCAAGCTCTCTGGTTGGTGGTTCAGTCGCTGTGAGACCCTATGAGCCCAAGTTAGTTGACTCTGTGTTTTTCCATGGTATCCTTGGCCCCTTTGGCTCCCACAATTCTCCCCCTCTTCCACAGGATTCCCTGAGGTCCACCTAATATTTGGCTGTGGGTCTCTGCATATGTTTCCATCAGTTGTTAGGCTAGGTGATGATTTATGATATGAGTATAGCAAAATACCATTAGGAGTCATTTCATTGACTTTTCCAAACCACTTTTAGAGCTTTATATGTGAATAATTGTTTAGTGTTACATCAGATTATCAAAATGGTAATTAAAATCCTAAAAAAAAATACTAGATTAGATCTAGTTGTGTGCAAGATGACAGGAAATGACTTTTCAGGACTTAGCCACCCCGTAGGATTTTAATGACTATTCATGCACAACAATGATATTCTAACACATGACTGTATCAGGAAACAAATAAAAACAAATCCATTGAAGAGGATAGGAAGGACAATTTCCTATAACTACTAGCAGCATGGCCTTGAGAAATCCTCTACTTGGTATAAGCACAACTTTGCCTTGAACCCCAAAATCAAGCCCACCACAGCAAACCTAGCACCTAAAAGGCCCTCATAGCACTAGACTTTAGGCTGTATCCCAAAACTAAGCCTCTAGGCCTTATTTTCAGGTGGGGTATCACAACCCCAACGTCTATATCTATCTGGTATACTCAGTATTTATGTCTGTCCACTGTGAGGCCTACTCAAGTGACAACTAGCAGTGGACCAGTCCTTCCAAATTCAGACTACACTTAGGTGTTGAAGAGCTGGCTCCCAGGAATGGCATATGGAACAAACCTGAGAACCTAACAGGAAAAGAGCTGATACTTTCCATGATTCGAAAGTAAGAAAGCAAGAAGCTGCTACCACTGTGATACATACCAGCTGGCTTTCTGAGCCCAGAATGCTAAGCAAGTGAACCGTTAGATTTTCTGTAAAACCTCATGTCTCAGTGGTTGTGCTTGTCAACAGAACTAGCAAAACATTAGTACATTGCCCCTTCAAGTTTTACTCCATGAAAATGTATTTGTCTGTTCAGCAGAATCCAGTTATCAGCCAGAACTGTAGCTGCAAGAGAGTCTAGGGAACAGCCACCACCACCCCCCCAAAAAAAAAATGTTTAGTGAGACATTTATGCCATCTCCTCCAAGGCTCAGGTAACATAGCAGAAGAGGAGGCAGAAAGAATATTAGAGCCAAAAGATAGGGAGGAGGTCTATGAGATGTCATCTCATTAGCAATAAAGAGTTTTAGTTGTTCTCTGTTGCTGTGATAAAACACCACGACCAAAAGCAACTCATGGGGTAGATGTCCGTCATGGTGGGAAGGCATGGAAGATGCCAGTGGTAGGCTTAGCTGCTGGAGCAGAAAGCTGAGAGCTCATCTCTTCATCCTCAAACATAAGGCAGAGAGAGCCAACTGGAAGTGGCATAAGGCTTCAAACTCTCAAAGACTGATCCCAGTGGCATACTTTCTCTTAACACCTCCCACTCCCAAACAGCACCACCAGCTGAGGACCAAGTAGTCAAATACATAAGCCTGTGGGGACACTCAACATTCAAACCACCACATATATCTATTGCAATCATGAACTCTCAATAATTGTGGAGCTATTTAAGAATGAGTCTATCACAGTTAGACATGGATGGAACCTTACCCTCACAGTGCTGAATTATTTTCTACTGATTTTAAGGAAGTGGGGAGTTACTGCCTTCATGTTTACTCACAGATGACACCACTAGGTGCCAGTGGATAGTCGTAGTCCAGGAGTCTATAGATGGCCCTGGTTAAATTAAATGGCTCATGCAATAAAACCAAACTTCATAAATCTGGGAAAGGGACAGATGCAGGAGAGGAGATATTGTTAGACATGGGAGGAAGATGGGGGCTGTAAACAGAATATATTGTACACATATATGAAACTGTCAAAGAAATGACTTGATTCTTTGGAAAAGATAGTTTTAGCTTTCTGATTCTTGCAGTATCTGCTAGATTCTCATGATATATACATTTCCACACGTTTTCATAAACACCAGTAGTGTGCTACCCTTTCTCCATTGCCTGAAAGTTTCTAGTATCTTGTTATATAAATTACAGCCAGGAGTTGAATTTAATGTTGCCGTGTTAGTTTTCTTAAGAATAGTTAACACCTGAGAGAAAGGCTTCTTCCTTTCCTCTGACAACAGCTATCAGGTGAGCCAAGATAGATGCATACAAATACATCAGGAGCTATGGAGAATACAGCAGTTGGTCCTCTGCTGGCAGAACCTCTGGCTGTCTGCCCTGCACAGGCTCCCTGCACACAAGGCCTGATAAACCATGAAGGCTGGGATACAAGGCCAACCAAGGTTATGTCATATGCAGGATTTGTGTCTGCCATGGTGGCCGCTAACACCCAGTTCCTAAGGGTGCAACTTAAAGCAAGCCTTCCCATCATGGTGTCAACCAGCTCAGGTTTGTCTGAAAGCTTCAGTCTGTTGCTGAGGAGAAAGCTGGACACCACTTTAGGGCTTTGAGAGTCCTGAATTCTTACTGGGTTGGTGAAGACTCCACATACAGATCCTTAGAGATTATCCTCATTGATCTATTCCATAAAGTCATCAGAAGGAATCCTGACAGCCAGAGGATCACCACACCAGTCCACAAGCACAGAGAGATTCATAGGCTGACATCTGCTGACCACAAGAGCTGTGGTCTTGGAGAGGGCCACAAGTTCCACCACACTGTTGGTGGCTCTCACTATGCAACCTGCAGAAGGCAAATTATTCTTCAGCTCCGCTGTTACTGTTAATACACATAATGTTCGTAAAATTCATACCCAATAAACCATTTAGGACATTAAAAAATAGTTGATGCAAGGCTTCTTCATTTTCTGCTTTTAGTCAGTGTTTTCAATGAGAAATGAGAAGCCAGATTGGTTTTTTTTCTCTCTCTAAAAATTTAAAATTTTGTATTTAGAATTCTAGAAAAAACACAAAATAGTTCTTTTCTGATACATGGTGATTTCTTTCATTTTGTAGTGAAAGACTTAACTGAGATACAATAGTTTCTCAAACCTTACTGAGAATATAAATTAATTGAATGATTTATTTTCCTCCTGCCTTAATTCCTTGTCAGTGAAGTTTGTTTTCTCTACTTAGCTTATCTCTTCCCTTGAGTTACTGACTCTACCTCTGTCTGGTGGGTATTAACCACTTAGCATTGTTGATAAGGTCTGCTGGAGCCACCATGGTGCAGGCCCAAACCAGCAAGACTCAGTTTGCATGTAGGATAATTGTACCATCCATAGATACTGGTTTTCTGGCACCTAGAAAGTCCTTCAAGTAGTGCCCAGAACAGGAGAGTTCCTCATCTCTGTGGCCTGAGGCAGCAGTTTCCTCTGGAACCTAGCTGCTGTAGAGTTGGGCCCAGTACCCCAGGTTGGTGTCCGTGAACTGGGTGTTAAGAGAGTAAAGTTGCCAATGCCTTTGAGCAGGGTTTGACTAGAAGGGTTTAAAGGTTACTTTAACATGTGACATTTGTGTTGTATGCATTGGACCCCTTTCAATTCCCTAGTGAACAGTTGTTGGGCAAGATCCTGCTTTCTACTTTGGTTCAATGCGCTCCAGTGGGAAACTTGAAGTCAGAGGGAATCAAAGGCATGTGTTAGTTATCTAGTGCCAGGATCTCCATGTGGTCATGTGAGAAAACATTAAGATACACACCAAAATATAAAATGTGACCTCTAATTTCCTCCTCTTTGACAGACTTTAATGTTATTATACATAGTCATCTTATATACGTTCAATTGCCGTGATTGTTTAACAGTTTTGAAATTTAATGAGTGAACTACATTATGTGTGGTGTAAAATAGAATCAAAGTGATACAAATAGATATAACTTGGAGTTACTGAGTTAATAATGCCTTTCAGACACCGGGTAGTGGTGGCACACACCTTTAATCCCAGCACTCAGGAGGCAGAGCCTCTCTGTGAATTCGAGACCAGCCTAGTCTACAGAGTGAGATCCAGGACAGGAACCAAAACTACACGGGGAAACCCTGTCTCAAAAAACTTAAATACATACATACATACATACAGCCTTTCAGTGTCGGGTATTTGAAGATACCCTGGTGGAGATTGGAGAGTTTTGACAGTAGAATTCCTCTGGAATTGAAAGCTTTCAAGTCTAGAAATCATCTCTCATTTTAATTATCAGTATAGCATGTCAGCTAAAAGATCTGAGCGTTGTGAAAGCCTTGTCATACTACAGCAAACATAAGCAAGAATGTAAACTTTATGAGTAATTAGAATATTAAATTTAATAAGTGCCTCTAGATCACTTTAATTTATAAAAATAAGCTTAATTAAATGTTTAATTATAATATTTTGATATATATAAATTGACCATATAATACAAATAGTTTTATTATAAAGGAATTATTTATATCATCAAAATTATAGTCTGTTGAGTAAATTCTGGGCATTTGTGTTCTCTTTTAGGCATGAAGGAACAGACTCCAAGACGGATGCTGGAGATGTCATTGTTGTGTTAAACACTTTCAAGAGTAAGATACTAAAAGTGGAGGTACGCGAGGCTGCAGGTTTTCATAGGCCTTAATAAGTACATTTTCCTCTTCATTTTGTTTAATAGCAACTAAAAATTTGTTCTTTAAAATTTTGCTTTGTAACTCAGTGAAAAGAAGGAAAATTTAAGGTTATGAAAATGGAGCTTGAAGACAAAAGGAATGGTATTTTTGTTTAGATTTTGTTATATTAGAATACTTACTATATCTATAACCAGATAATGCTGTACACCAGTGTGGGGGCCCACAGAGGCTCCCTAGTAAGGCCTTACTCAAGGTAAGTAATAGAATGATTTGGCCAAGGGCATGGTTACCAGGTGTTTTGAAGGGTCTACACTTGGTACTTTATACCTCGACCTTGAAAGGGGAGGCCTTTTGCCCTTCCCCTTCCTGATGTAAAAAGCCCATCATGAATAAAGTTGGGGCGACTGGGTATTGACCCAGGGCCCTCCTGAAGCTATCCTGTGCTTCTGTCTTTCTCAGCTCCATCTGTATTTCTATCTAATACTTCCTCATTCCTCACTCCTCCCCTCAAGAACCCTTCAACAGATCGGGGCTGGCCTCCGACACACCAGGCTCTGGAGATGAGTCAGGACACAGGCTGAATAGTCCTGGAAAGAGAGAGACGGAGAATAGCTGTTTGTTATTCTTTTTTTATAATTTAATTTAATTTTACATATCAGCCACGGATTCCCTTGTTTTCCCCCCTCCCACCTCCTCCCCTCCCCCCCAACCCACCCCCCATTCCCATCTCCTCCAGGGCAAAGACTCCCCTGAGGATTGAGTTCAACCTGGTGGACTCAGTCCAGGCAGGTTCAGTCCCTTCCTCCCAGGCTGAGCCAAGTGTCCCTGTATAAGCCCCAGGTTTCAAACAGCCAACTCATGCACTGAGTACAGGACCCGGTCCCGCTGCCTGGATGCCTCCCAAACAGATCAAGCTAATCAACTGTCTCACTTATCCAGAGGGCCTGATCCAGTTGGGGTAATGAAGGGCATGGGTCGAGAGAAAGAGAGCTTAGGGGAGTGGGAGATCCCAGCTGGATCAAGAACAGAGAGGGAGAACAAGGAATAGGAGACCATGATAAATGAAGACCACATGAGAACAGGAAGAAGCAAAGTGCTAGAGAGGCCCACAGAAATCCACAAAGATACCTCCACAATAGACAACTGGCAATGGTCAAGAGACAGCCTGAACTGACCCACTCTGGTGATAGGATGGCCAAACACCCTAATTGTTGTGCTAGAAACCCCATCCAATGACTGAGGGAACCAGATGCAGAGATCCACGGCCAGGCGCGTGGTAGAGCTCCGGAAGTCCAATTGGCAAGAGGAGGGTTTGTATGAGTGAGAATTGTTGAGACCAAGGTTGGAAAAAGCACAGGGACAAATAGCCAAACGAATGGAAACACATGAACTGTGAACCAATAGCTGAGGAGCCCCCAACTGGATCAGGCCCTCTGGATAAGTGTTTGTTATTCTTGCTGGTTGTTTTTGAGACAGGGTCTCACTATGTAGCCCTGGCTGCTCCAGAACTTGCTGTATAGACGAAGTTGCCCTCAAACTCAGGAGGTTTTCCTGTCTCTGTCCCCTGAGTCCTTCTCCGCCTCTTTTCCCTTCCTCTCCCTCCCTCACCACCTCACAGCATTCTTATGTCTTGTTTTTTATTAGAAAGCGATTTTAACAAATTTCTTGAAGATTATTATTTTTAATTGTGTATGTCTGTTTTGTGATGGGGCATGTGCTTGTGAGTGCAGAGGCCTGAGGCACACACCCCTGGGGTAATAGAGCTGAACTTCTCCTTCTCTTGTCCATTCTCCTCTTCTGAGAAGCTGCCCTGAGGCTTTATTTTAAACTCTCATGTCATTATCCGTGTGCCTCAATAGAGGAGGGAGGGGAAAGGAGTGGAGGGGAGGAAGGAAGGAAAGAAGAAAAAGAATTTTTAAACAATGGCAGGTGTAGTTTGAGGAACTCCTGCTTAAAACTAGTGAAACTGCTTAAAGAACTGGAGAGCTGACAGTAACAGGACAGAGAGCAAGCGCAGAGGAGATCGCGAGTGACGAGGAATCTCCATAAACACCACACGTCCTGGAACACTTGGACTCTCATTTTGATTTAATTTGCATGTAATTGAATACGAATTAAAGTGCAAAACTGACATAAAATAATAATTTCTTAGGAGACAATTTCATCACAGCATGAGGATGAAACAACAAATTATCTCTCATCAGCCCAAGTTTGTGTCATCAAGTATTCCAGGAGATTCTTTGAATTGATACTAACCTAGTTCCTGATGGATATGATAAACAGATATCTGGCAGAAATCTCCATGCATCTCTGGAATAAGGTTACAATAAACTGCAGATTGCATTTTTCAAGTGGAGAAGCCAGAACATGATAGAAGATAAATACACAAAACCAACAGAAACAAAGAAACAAAAAAACAGGCACATTCAGATCAGATTCTAGATGTGAGAATTCTTGATAAAGAGTCTAAAATAATTGTGTTTAAATAAATAATCACTCTTAAAAATGGAATCCTGTTTTTTTGAAAAAGTACATAGTAGCTGGATGGTGATGATGCACATGCCTTTAATCCTCAGGAGACAGAGGCAAGTGGATCTCTGAGTTTGAGGCCACAGGACAGCCAGGGCTACACAGAGAAATGCTGTCTTGAAAAAAAAAAAAAAAAAAAAAGAAATCCATAGCAAATTTGGGTATGTATGTGGCACCAGGCACTAGGTTTGTATTGTTTAAGAAGAGCCTTTGGAACTGAGCAATAAAACTGAGAATTGAGTGGCTGAGGCTAGAGAGAGAGAGATGCTCAGCAGTGAAGAGCACTGGCTGCTCCTGGGGAAAAGCTGGATCTGTTTCCAGCACCACATTAGTTGGTCTTATAACCACCTGGAACTGGCCTTTTGGGCACCTCCCAGCGTGTGGCATACATGCAAACACACACACAAATAAGTAACATTTAAAAAACAACAACAAAATAATTTAGTGGCTAGCTTTTATATGCTTGTGGAAAGAATTAGCAAAATTCAAGTCAGATAATTGTGTTTTACCTAACTAGGGAAATATTACTTGTATCTGCAAATACCAGAATGTGAGTTGGAGCAAAGAGGGAGGAAAAGATGTTATGTTAGTTCTCTCATCAACAGTGGGGGAGACTGAGGCAGTCGGTGGAGCAGAGAGTTTAAATGGACTCAACAGAAGAACTAAAGACCAAATATTACCACCAGAACCTCCACAGGAAGAGGAAGGGGGCTGTCCTTAGAAAGAATGAAAAGGGTGTAAATTATGTGAATAAGAAATAATGCTAAAGTAATGCCTTAAGTTGGTAAAGTCTCAAACCCCAGTGGAAGCACATTATTTGTCAGCATGGGAACTACCAAAATATTTTCTGAAGTTTTGTTTCTGCAGAACTGATAGTACAAGGTAGTAAAAGAATTTTTATAACATTTATGCTAATATATAACATGAATTTGTTAACCATAACTACTGTCTTACATTTCTAAAGATTTCTTGTCTTACATGGCATACTTTATTACTAATCAGTTAAATTCTAAATTTTCTCTTTGCCACATTATCCAGGTAAAGAAAAAATTAGGTAAAATTAAGGAAGATATCCTTGCTGATAAACATGAAAACAGAGGCATGTGGGATTCATTTAAAAGGTAATTATCAATAATTATTTTAATGACAAAATATTTTAATGACGTAACTGTATTGATCAATGAGGAATCCATGCAGGTGACAAAGATCTGAGTAAATAAGGCACAGACCCTCTCTCCCAAGAGCCATAGAGAGAAACAAAAGTTAACATAAAAACCCGGAGCTGGCATTCAAGAGGCTGGTGGGGTGAGAGGAAGAGAAAAGAGGTGGGCAAAACAGAACCAGCGTTACATACGTGGAGTCGCCAAAGAATTGATAGAATTCTAAAAACCTGGAGTTACAAACTGCTAACAATCAAATGCTGCTCAAACCAAAGAGTAGGGGTAGATATTCAGCTGGGGGACCTCGAGACCTTGGGAAAGACTTAGAGCGTGACCAAGATTCTTTGTAAGGAAAGATGGTGTTCATGGTTGTAATCGAGTGAAGATGCCTGGTTAAATGAAGAAACACAAGGTGTGTTCCTCAGAGTAGAAGGCAGTCCAGCATGGTTGTCACACTGCATATCATAGGGTGTTTGTGAGTCATATTGTTAATTTTAAAAAGTATTGGGGTGTAGTTCAGTAGTAGAGTGTTTTCCTAGCATGTTTGAAGCCCAAGCTTCCATCTCCAGCACACAAAAAGGGGGGAGAGGATGAAAGGGAAGAAAAGGTTTGGTTTGTATATGCATAATCCAATAACACACGACTAGACATAACTGTGGGCATTTGAGTGGCATGGTCTGCAAACTGTCTCCGTCTCCTAATTCTACTTTCTTTGCCTCCTATGTTTCCAGAGAGATTTTAAAATAAAGGTTTACTCTCCAGCTTATAAAAATGACCTCTTTCCATTTAATGCCAATAAAAGTTCCACAGCTGATCCAGGTCATACCATCACAGGTTTCCCAAACTGAACTGAGCACTGTAACTGCCCACAATTGGGTAATATGCCTTCTCCTGTGATGCCTAGGGAAGGCCTGTTCCACATGGACCTCAGAATGGAAATGGAGGAAGACTGGTTCCCCTAAATAACCAACTTATACCCAGAAGAGGAAAGGAAGGCAGAATAGCAAATAAAGTTGTTTGCTATTGATCCATTTTGTAGAGAACTTTGAAAGTCTATTTTAGAAGTGTGGATGTATTCTAGTTTTGTTCAGTCATCACCAGCAGACTTGAGGGAGGAAAGTGTTAATTCGGCTAGCCCTGCCAGGTCATAGCACCTCTGTGAAGGAAGTCATGGCAGGAACTCAGGCAGGAATGTGATGCTGAAACCATGGAGGAATGCAGCTTGCTGGTTTGCCCACGTTCGTGCTTAGCTAGCTTTCAGGACCACCTGTGCAGGGAATAACACTGCCCACAGTGGGCTGGGCCTTTACATCACCCACAATCAAGAGTGCCCCTGTAGTCATGCCCAAAGGCCTGATGTGGGGAATTCTGATTGAGACTGTTCTCAGATGACTGGAGTCTCTGACAAGTTAACACTTAACGCTAACTAGAAGAGAACTTTGAGTTTGTGAGAGTAAACAAGTGGTCATCTTGATCAGAGATAAGAAAAGAAACTTTAAGCCAAATAGATCCAACAGCCTAAATAGATTTTGTTGTTTTATACTCAAAAGCACTGCCATCCTTTTGGACTTGGCCCAGTTTATGCCTCTTTTCCTAGAGCTGACTCTTTGTTAATGGAAACTGAAGTACTATCCCATGTAGCAACTCTTTTCTTCTCAGAGAATAAAAAAAAAAAAATTGAGCCGGGTGGTGGTGGTGCACGCCTTTAATCCCAGCACTCAGGAGGCAGAGCCAGGTGGATCTCTGTGAGTTCGAGGCCAGCCTGGTCTACAGAGCGAGATCCAGGACAGGCACCAAAACTACATGGAGAAACCTTGTCTTGAAAAACAGAAAAAAAAAAAATGAAAACTACTGGCATCATAATAATTTGTACTTGCCAAAATACTTTTAAATTTAAGTTTATTATTTATGTGTATGGGTGTTTTGCCTTGGTATATACCTGTACACTGTATGTGCCTGCAGAGGCCAGAAGAGAGTATTGGATGCCCCAGAAATGGAGTTACAAGCAGCTGTGATTGGCCGTAAGGATGCTTGGAATTGGATCTGCTGTTAGAGCAGGCAGTGCTCTTAACTGCTGAGACATCTTTCTAGCCCCACAAAATGTTTTCATAAAATTTATAAGTAGTTTTCAAATCTTAGTCACTTTAAGTAATATGCTTATATATAATTTAGGTTTTTAAATAAATAAAAAATTTAATCAGCACCAGTTATGTACATTAAGAATATCCCAAATTAATTTGGTCCTTGTGAATTTTTTGCAATATTTTTTGTTTATCTGGGTTTTTTAATTGTTTTCTTTTGTTTGTTTTTTTTTCCTTTTATTGAAATAGTTTTTTTTCCCCTCACATTCTCATTACAATTTCCCTTCCCTGTACTCTCTCCAGTTTCTCCACACCTCCTCTCCAATCTGGATCAACTCCCTTTCTGTCTCTCATTAGAAAACAAACAGGCTTCTCAGGGATATTAACAAAATAAAATAAAGTAAAACAAAAACTAGCACATAGTATACTGGCTGATTTTGTGTGTCCTCAGAGAGGAAGGAGCCTCCCAGCTGTAAGGCATTTTCTCAGTTAGTGTTCAATAGGGGAGTGCCCAGCCCATGGCCGGTGGTGCCATTCCTGGGCTGGTGGTCCTGGGTTGTAGATGTAACCAACCGTCTTATAAAAAAGAAACACAGAACCAATGCAAAGAAGAAAGCCAAGAGGTCAGAGCTAAAAGCTAAAACCTTACCCTTCCTCCTGCAGTGGTCCTACCTCTCCAAAGGAGGAGGTGCTTCCTGTGTTAAACTCTTTATATAGTCTCTATTCTGCCTTCTCATTGGTTGTAAACCCAACCATAGGACTGCCTCATCACGGCCTGTCTGTATAGACCTCCAGGTGTTCTATGGTTGGTATTGAGATTAAAGGCATGTGTATCCAATGCTGGCTGTATCCCTGAACACACAGAGACTTACCTAGCTCTGTCTACCAAGTGCTGTGATCACAAGCGTACACCACCACTGCCCTGCTTTCCTATGGCTTGCTAATAGCTCTGACCCCCGGGGAACTTTATTTATTATCATACAAAAAACATTTTGGTACAAAAGAAAATATCACCATACTGGGTTCAATAAGAAAGCAGGCTGAGCAAGCCATGAGGAGCAAGCCAGTAAGCAGCTTCTCTCCACAGCTTCTGCATCAGCTCCTGCCTCCAGAATCCTGCCCTGATTGAGTTCCTGTCCTGACTTTGTTCAGTAATGAACAGTGTTGTGGACATATAAGCCAAATAAACCATTTCCTCCCAACTTGCTTTTTAGTCATGGTATTTTGTTGCTAACTAAGACACATTAATGTGGAGGAAGTTTAATCACATTCCATGTCCAAAGAAAAGCTTATTAACCTCAAACAATACATCACATTTAATATTAAATAGCTCATAATTATCATGATAAAAGTTTAATAGTTGCTATTTGTGCATATTATTTAGAAGTATACAGTTATACATTTAGACTAAGAATCTACTATCCTGTGTTTTTATTACAAGCTTCACACAAAGTCTGCATAAAGATGACAAGAAGGAAAATGACATCCTAAACATTTTTTCAGTTGCTTCTGGCCATTTATATGAACGTTTTCTGCGGTAAGTGACTATTTTCTAATATTTTCAGAAAGTTACACATTTACACAGTTCAGAATTCAACAAAATGAAAGCGTGAACTACAAAAAGGAAACGAACTTTTTTCTATTACTCCCTTGACACTTAGCTTCCTTTCACACCAGAGCCAATAGTATTATTTGTATGTCCTGCCAAAGACCTGTAAGGGACAAATATATTGTTATTGTAAGTTCTTTTCACCTAAATATTAACAAGGCATACACAGCTGTGCATCTTGCTCTTTTATGTGTAATTTTTTAAAACTACATTTAAATTTCATTAATTTGGTTTGATTTAGAATGGTTTTCTTTAAGGTTAGAAAATACACTGTAACAAGATAATAAGTAAGGTGGAAAATGTATTCAGTAAATGTTCCTTTCCCCATGAAGGAATATCAATACTCAAAGAGAAGGAAATCAGTAGGGAAGGAGATAGTATTCAGAATTCAAGAGATATTTTTAAGAGTTTAAGTAGAAGGATCACAAAGAATGCCTCAGAACTATTTCAGTGATGGTACTGATGCTTTTTTTTTTATTTATTTTTTTCATTTTACATACCAACCACAGTTCTCCCTCCCATCCCTCTCCTACTCCCTCTGCTTCCAGCACCCCACCCCTTTTCCACTCCTCCAAAAGTTGGTAAGGCCTCCAGGTAGTTCAATTGAGACAGGAGCAAGCCCCTCCCCCAGCATCAAGGCTGAGCAAGGTGTCCCACCATAGGTAATAGGCTCCAGAAAGCCAGCTCATGCACCAGGGATGGATCCTGATCCCACTGCCAGGGGCCCCTCAAACAGACCCAGCCACACAACTGTCTCCCACATGCAGAGGGCATAGTTCAGTCCCGTGTAGGCTCCACAGCTGTCAGTCTAGAGTTCATGAGTTCCCACCAGCTTCTTTCAGTTGTCTCTGTAGATTTCCCTATCATCCTGAGTGAGGTAACCCAGGTTCAGAAAGACAAACACGATATGTACTAACCCATAAGTGGATACTAAATGTAAAGGAAAGGATAACCAGACTACAACCTACAGCTCCAGAGAAGCTAGGTAACAAGAAGGACCCTAAGAGGGATGCATGGATCACCCTGGGAAGGGGAAATAGATGAGATCTCCTGGGGTAAATTGGGGTGGTGAGGGGTGGTAGAGGGGAGGGGATGGGGGATGAGAACATGAGGGAACGGGATGGTCGAGCTGGAACAGGGACAGAGTGGGAGAACAAGGAAAGAGATACCTTGATAGAGGGAGCCGTTATGGGGTTATGGAGAAACCTGGTGCTAGGGAAATTCCCAGGAAGCCACAAGGACGACTCTAGATTAGACTACTAGCAATAGTGGAGAGGGTGCTTGAACTGGCCTACCTGGTAATCAGATTGGTGATTAATAATCAGATTGGGCTCCTACCTGTGGGAGCCCGTTTTCATGTTCCTCATGGCTTTACCCAGCAGGTCCGCATAGAGGATGATTAGGGCCACGGGCCTGAGTGCAGGTGTCTGAAATGGTCTGCACTTCGCTGTGCTGGGGAAGGAGGTCTTTTCTCCACCCCTTGGCGTCTCTATAAATACCCTTGGGCAGAGACGGTCAGGGCTCCTTGGAATAGGTTCCAGGCCCTCTCGAGGCTATCCTTTATTTTCTGTTTATCTCCACAATCTAAATCTTTTTAGCTAATATTTCCTCTGCTCGCACTCAAGAAAACTCTGGGGAGCTGTGGGGTTGGTGGGTAAATGCCGCAAATACCCTGTCATCATAGAGCCTTCATCCAGTAACTAATGGAAGCAGATACAGAGATCCACAACCAAGCACCAGGCCGAGCTCCAGGAGTCCAGTTGAAGAGAGGGAGGAGGGATTGATTATATGAGCAAGGGAGTACTGGTGCTTTTAAAGCATACTTTCAGGGTACTTGCATCTCCTTTACTGAGAGGCCTAGACTAAAGCAATCCTATGGTGGATTTTTGGGGGTACACAGGTCATTCATCTTTGTGGGTTCTGAAGGCCTTATATTTATCACACAGTAACAGAGCCAGAATTAGACACTAGTTCAGTAACAGGAACACTTAACACTAGCTACTTGATACCGTTTTTACATCCTTACACATTTCATATTTTAACAGCCTTAATGTTTGAAAATATTTCAGTTTGATTCTACATAAATTTATAATGGAAAACTAAATTCATACTTTTGATATTTAAAAGCCTTTGACAACGTAGGATGTCATCTTGTACTTGGTTTCCTGTTCTTTTACATAGGATTATGATGCTTTCTGTTCTTCGGAACACCAAAACACCAGTGAAGTTCTGGTTTCTGAAGAATTACCTCTCACCAACATTTAAAGTAAGCATATTGCTATTTTACAGTGTGGTTAAAATTTGATACGAAATTCTTTGCTGTCATTGTAAGCTCTTAAAACGTTCCTTTTTTCAAAGTCAGCCTTTTAAAATGTATATTTACCCAAATTACAACTTTGAATTTAAAATTATATTCACTATTCTTAGCTAGTTTATAAAAATTCTGTGTAATTTTTATTTAAAGAGAAATTTAAAGAAAAGAATACCAGGAGGGTGAGCCCTTAAGTAAACTCAAAACCAGAATGATTAATAGCTTTTTATAATTAAAATTTGATGAAAATATGTAAATTTTTTCAATTAAGAGAACTTGATTCTGTCATATTATTCATAAAGATTGAAACCTTAGTAATATCAAGAAAATATGAAATGACCTTAGAGTTCAAAGTTCCTGCCTCCAGGTTCCTGTCCTGAACTTGTGCCCTGCTTCCCTTACTGATGAACAATGACTGGGACGTGTGAGATGAAATGAGCCCTTTCCTCTCCAAGGTGCTCTGGTTGTGGTGATCACAGAAGCAGAAAGCAAGAACACTGCCTTTCAATCTGTGCCTTTCTCTGTGGGAACACTTTGCCACAGAGACTCAAAGTAGTGAGCTCGTTCTGTCTCCAAGATGCGCTGATTGCTGTGGGGGGTTGTACACTTGGGGCTCAGGACAGTTGTCCTCAGCAGCTTATGGTGTCCAGCATCAGTTACTATTGCTCTGCCTCGCCTTCCTGCTGCACAGTGTATCCAGGTTCTCTGTATTCTCAGTAGGAAAATAGTCAGACTTTAGAACACTTACACAGCAGCTCATTGGAGGCATCTTTTCCTAAACCAAAAGTAATAATAAAAAGAGAAACAAAGAATGGCTAATGATGCTTTTGTTCCTTAGTATTTCCAGGCATTGCTTTCCAGTATTATTTGGTACTTCTTCATAATCTCATTGGAAAGAAAACAAAGATACGTTGTTGTTGGAGCCCACTAGGTTTCCTAGTGGCTGTACCAAGCAGGACTGCATAAGAGGTTGATTGGACCATAGGCCTGGGTACCAAGTGACAGTAATTAGCAAAGAGGAGGTCTTTTGCTCTACCCCTTGGCATTGTTTATAAATTGCCTTTTGGAATGAAGCTCTGGGCCTGTGGGTAAGGATCCAGGCCGACCTGAGTCTATCCTGTGTTTTCTCTGTTTCTCTCTACTTCTTAACTCTCTAAGTCTCTTATCCCTCAGTCCTCAAGAGTTCCTGGAGTAAATAAGTGTGGGGGCTGGTCTCCTATACTTTGTGGTGGTTCAAATGAGAACGACCCCCATAGGCTCATGTGTTTGAATACTTGGTCCCCAGTTGGTGGAACTGTTTGGGAAGGATTAGGAGGTGTGTCATAGGCCCAGGCTTTGAGGCTTCAACAGCCTCCCATCATCCCCAGTGTGCTTTTTTCCTTCCTGTTTGTGGTTGGATGTGATCTTTCAGCTGCTTCTGCTACTGTGCCTTCCTTCTGCCATCATGGGCTCTAACCTTCCGAAAGCACAAACCCTATTCAACTTTTTCAACAAATCCCCTTGGTGATGGTATTAACTTAAACAATAACAGGTCCAGCCTATATTGTTGGCTCCCAGGGTCCGTGGAAGAGTCTAACAACCAGCTGAGGATTCTAATCTGAGGGATATTCAATGAATCTAAGCACACTGAGTTCTTTAGTCCATTCACTTTATTCTTCTAAGTCAATTCTATCTACACAGTTCCTTTTCTGCTCTCATACTTAGCTCCTCTCGGTCCCTCCTGCTCTCAGTCCCTCCTGCTGTTCTCTCATCTCTACCTAGTTCTTTCCATCTCCGTCCTCATCCTTGTTCTTCTCCATCAAGTCTCTTCTCCGTGCTCTCAGAGAACCAGTCTATGCACCCACACAGTAATTCTTTGGTAAAGCAATGCGAGGCTTGAAGTTTTCAGGGTCTCAGAGAGAGGTGATAAGGACCCACACATAAAGCAATTAATTGTCAGCTTCCAATTACAGCCCAAAAGGGGAGTGACTAAAGGGAAGTTCTCTGGTAGGGTCAACTAAAGGCTAAGATCAATTACGGAATTTATGTGCTCAAACTATAATCTAGAAATGGGTAGGTAAAATGTTAGGGGTCAGTAAGTCACAAGAAAGTAAACTGTCTTTGGCGCCACTTTTCCCACTCATCCCGGCTGCAGCTGCTTTCTGATAGGGAGGGGGACATATGCTAGGTGACTAAGCAACCTATGTCAGAGCATGTAGTATTTGGTTAGTAAAAGCACGTTCACTCAGAGTAATTGATGAGGAGAAAATCTAGGAATAGCACCTGGCTGAGGAGGAGTTAAAACTTAATTTGCACAAGAAAGAAGCTTGGCATCTGTCACCTGCCTGGCCTTTTAGGCAATCTCCTTGGGTCAGTGGTAAGTAACTGCCTTAACTCAGTAACTAGCAAATGCCTAAAACATCATCCCAGGAGTGTGAGCAGTAAATCTCTTAAATTAAGGTCTTGTGTAAATAACCTGGGGTGAAGGTAAGGAGTTGAGGATTTAATTGTTAGTGGTTCTTTTCTCTATCTGTGAGTGAGATGAGCTACTGTTTATTTATGTGCAGTTTTGTCTTTGGAAAAAGGTATCTTTGCTGAAATACTTTTGTCAGGAGAATAGCTCTGGCCATATAGATGTTAATGAAAACGAACACAGCTGGGGACAGTTATCCAATTACCCCAGGGTATTAGGGAAAGTTGTGCCCAAGATTGAGATGCAATCGTGAGATTACATGGACACATAATATGGAGATGCACAGTAAATGGGGAGAATCATAGCTGTTATTGCACAAGAAGTTTACAAGAGACAGCCAATTCATTCAAAAGGCAGTAACTCCATAACGCCTTGTGTGATGGTTTCCTCTAACAGAACCCTTGGTTCTGATAGGTTGACCTTCTGAACTCTAGTTGTCACTGCTGTATACTCCCATGGACTTTCACTACCAGTGGCTCTCAAAATGGTATTCTATTGCTGCAAATAAAAAGTAACTAAGACACACCTGTAACCACAGATACCAAAGACCACACCTTTACATAAGTTTAGTCATAGACAAAACTACACAACTCATAAAAGCTATTTTGCTCACAGCTTATTACCACAAAAAGATACAAATTCAGTCAGCAAAAGACAAGGAGCAGAAGATTCGATGCAGGAGGAGACAAATGTGGAGTTTCCAGTTGTCTTTACCTAGACAATACTTGCTCCTCCAAACAGTGGAACTCTTAATAGAGTACCACATTCAAGACTGTTCACCTATGATTTGGTACCCAGCATTTTTATTAGGGTCAGCTATGTAGCCCCAGCTGCCTGCCTGCCTACCTGAGCTAAATTTCTTCCTTCACCAGAGTTAGGGCTCATTACCGTGGCTCGAAATGCTCACCATAAACCACACTGTCATCATAGACTATCTAGTGTGCCTCAGAGTCTCTGAGAAACAAGTGCATTCTTATCAGGAGGAACCTTCCAGGAGCGGAGGTTACCTCATAAGGCCCATGGCAGGCGTTACACTTTTCTTTAGATGTAACCCAAACTTTCTAGCACAGGCATTGCATAGAACAGCTGATTATGAATAGCTGAGGTTGAAACCCAAGCCCGCCAACCTCAGGCCAGTCTCACCACCCTGTGGATGGAGTGGCCTGTCTCCCTCCATCAGCATTCTTGTGCTCATTTGGCAATAGAAAACACAAACTGAAATAAACAGACAATGGCAGACAAAATCTTAAACTATTTTGTTATTACTTCTTAAACATATTGTCCTACTAGGCAAATACTGCATGGGGGTGGTGTAACAGGAATCTTAACAGGTCTTATTAATAAAATCAAACTTGAGGCCAGTTATTGGGGTGAACACTGGAAGGTCAGAGAGACAGACCAAGTCACAGCTACCTCACCTTGCCAGTTTCTCAGCTGATCCTGTTTGCTCAGACTGGATGCCTCTGAGTCCTCATCCAGAATGAATCAATCTCAGCTGAACTGTGTTGCTAGAAGCCTGAACGCTTAACCAGCCAAATGCTTCTAGTTCCTGGTCTTCACGCCTTGTATACCTTTCTGTTATCTGCCACCACTCCCTGGGATTAAAGGCTCGCCTTCTGGGATTAAAGGTGTGAGTTACCGTGCCTGGCTGTTTCCAATGTGGCCTTGAACTCACAGAGATCCAGAGGGATTTCTACCTCTGGAGTGCTAGGATTAAAGGTGTGAGTGCCACCATTTTCTAGCCTTTGTATCTAGTGGCTGTTCTGTCTCTGACCCCAGGTAAGTTTATTAGGGTGCACAATATTTTGGGGAACACAATACCACCACAGGGTTGGAAGTATATAAACCAAGATGGTATGATGTAAGGATTGTTTTAACAGATTATATTTACTAACTAGACAAATAGTTCTCTGTATGGATAAAAAAATCCTGCAGCACCTAATGGCAAAAAGTAATACCCTGCAAAAGTAGTGTTTTCCTTTCTGATTTGCTTTTTCTCTCAGTTTCTTTTTTGTAAGGTGCTTTAGTGCAAATAACAAATACGCAGAAAAATACACAGCCATAAGCAGGTAGCTTTGGTGCATTTCACATTAAAACACCTGGGTCTTCAGCAGCCAGATCCCACCCTCCAACCTGGAGAGCCACTGCTCTAGTTAACTCCTGTGTTGCTGTGATAAAACACCATGACCAAGTCATCTTACCTATGGCATGTGTCTGAGCTTACAGTTCTGGAGGATTGAGAGTCTGCTGTTTTGGGAAAGCACGGTGGCAGGCAGTAGACATAGCAGCCATAGCAGGAAGCTGAGGTTTCCCGCCTCGAACCACAGCATAAGCGGAGAACAAACTCGAAATGACACAGGTCTTTAAACTCTCAAAGCCCACCTCCAATGACATACTTCCTCCAACAAAAACACTTCTCCTAAACCTCCCAAACAGCACCAGACTTTCAGTTGCTTGAGGCTGTAGAGGTCATCTCATTAAAACCACCACAGCGACCTCACTTCCCACACTGGTATGCTAAAGCTCTCGTGTCTTGTTACAATGCTTCCCATATATGAATATGAAGGCTAGTTCACCCGTCTACCACTTCACTCTCCGTACCTTTTGTCTTTTTTCCATAGCTCTAACTTGTATAGTTCACAACAATTTCACTATTGCTCTACCCATCCTCTCTAAACTGTAAGCTTCTAGGGAGCATGATGTGGAGGGGTCGCTGTTCACTACAACATTCATAGGATATAGCAGTATTGTGTGGATATTTTTAATATATTATTGAAAATTGAATTTTTTAATTTCTCCTCATGCTTTATATGAAAATAATGACTCCAAGAAGCTGTTAAAGCCGTAATTTCAGCATTTTAATGAAGATAAAATGGATCCTTATAAAATGAGGAAAAAATTATCCTTTAATTTCCAGTATTTTTTAAAAACAAATAAGTGATTAAACATTTGATCAGCACCTGGTTACAGACAACAGTTGAATGAAGAAAGGAAATTTTAACTTCTCTGGATCCCCTCTCACTGCTCTTTACACCTTCCATTCAATTTTTATCTTAGATGAAACTTAACCAAGTGTGTTTCTACTACTAGATTCGACAGAGACTGTTACAGTCTCACACTGTCAAAGTCACAGCAGACCATACATATGACTGTAGCCCCACAGCCCATCAATTATAAGGGAGCTGAAAGATTCCAAAAAGCCTAGTGACTTGGGAATGTCATAGCATCACATATCACTCCAGTGTTTGTGGTGATCCTGGTATAAACATACCTACTTTGTGTCATACCGAAGTGTAGCACATACAGTAAATGGTAAAGTGATGATACTATATAATGACAATAAGCAACAGTTAGCAGTTTATCAGTTTAACACATTTTATTACTGTTTTTAAAAGATTATCTAGATATGTTTTTATGTACATGAGTGTTTTTATGCATGTATGTATGTGCACCACATGCATGCAGTGCCCTTGAAAGTCAGAAGAAGGTATTAGATCCCCCAGATCTGAAGCTGTGCACGGTTGTGAGCTGCCACGTGGGTGATGAGAATTGAACCTGGGTTCTCTGCAAGAGCAACAAGTGCTCTTAACTGCTGAGCCATCTCTTCTATCATTATTTTTAGATGTACTTCTATTTCTTGAACTTTTATAGAGCTGTGCTAATATTAGTGTTCTCATTTTTAAGAAAAAGCTTAAAAAGGAAAAAAATTAACTCCTTAAAAAATGCTTATAAAATAAAAATACAAAGAAAGAAAATATTTTTGAGACAGCCAGCGAAGCCTAGGCTAATCCTGAATTCACCATCTTTACCCCTCAGGAAGTATGTATACAGCTGCACAGTGTGTTTGTTTAAGCTGTTACCAGGAGAGATCAGAAGTTTTAATAATTTTCAAGTTTAAAAATGAAAAAAGTTACATGAAGCCAATAAAATAAATAGTAAAAATATTTTTAGAAACTGAATGTAGCTTAAATCTAGTGTTTACAAAACTCCACAGTCATATCCTAGACCTTCAGAATCCCTTATTACTTGCTGGTTCCCAGAGCCACTTCCGTTGTGCAGAAGGGCCTTCTCAGGTGTGCCTTGTGTGTTTGTGTGTGTGTGCCATATTTTGTACCTTTTCTGTACTTGGGTGTACAAGTGCTTACTGTTGTAATTAAATTGCATGCAGTAGTCAGCATGGTAGCGTGCTGCATAAGCCTCTAGCCTATGAGCAGTAGACGATGCTACCTAGGCTTTGTGTCACTCTATGATGTCTGCACATTGACATAGCCATTTCATCACACAGTCCTCTGAAGATAACCATGTTGTGAAGGGGTCCATGGCTCTGCTGATAATCCTGCCTGCAGGTGCTATTCAACTCTCCGATTATCTAATGCTCAGATCTGTTTTTTAATACTCGAATGACCATAAATGTCAAATAGGAGTATCATTTGTCAATTCCCAAGGCACTTTGTGCTTCTGCTCACCGTATTTTTGTATCTCCCTCACTAGCCAGTACATGTCAACATATCCATAAGTGTGGTTATGGGCTTTTCATTATAGACGCTTAGTCAGTAAGCATTTAAATTAATATGTACATGTATTTTAACAACAGTAAATTATGCAGTTACATGTAATTATACCTTCCTGTTTGTCAGCAGCTGTATCTCTTCATTGACAGATTCCCGTGTTTTGGAGGTGTTCTGTCTGTGCTCACGTGGTCCTGCTGCTTTGGCACTAGTCGTGACAGTTATACACCCTAGTGTGAGCACATGGTAAAGGACCCGCTCACCTCACGGTATTTGGAAAACAAAGGAAAAGAAGAGAAGCCAGGGTCCCAGTATCCCCTTCAGGGGACCCTCACCCCCAGTTACCTAACTTCCTTTCAGTAGGTCCTGTCTCCTGAGAGTTCTGCCGCCTCCAAGTTGTGCTGCAGGCTAAGACTGTGAGAGACGCTTGGACAGTAACCTAAGAATGAGTTGTTAAAGTGGTGTTTAGGCATTTTCCAGTCAGTTTATAATAACTTCATGGTAAACTTCTTCTGAAATGTATTGTTTGATTTTGTTATGTATTTAGGAGGTAATTCCTCACATGGCTAAGGAATATGGATTCCAATATGAACTTGTCCAATATAAGTGGCCCCGTTGGCTTCATCAACAGACTGAAAAGCAACGAATCATTTGGGGTTACAAAATTCTTTTCCTTGACGTCCTTTTTCCACTAGCAGTGGACAAAATCATATTTGTTGATGCTGACCAGGTAATAAGAATAATTATTTTTAGTAATAAAGTATGGTTTTTGACTGTAACTGAATTCATGAACATAAGGATTCATGTTGCTCACTTATTGTCACCGTTGTTTCATAAACATACAAGACATGACTGTAATATATTCATGAAGTACCTTAAGTTTAAAAGCCATCTGTCAGAACATGGGCAGACTTGAAAGTGTGGCAAGAAACACTGTTTGCTTAGAACATGGCAGCGTCTATCTAAAACAGCCGTTTTTTCATTGTGGCAGGTAAAAGTAAGGCATACCTCTGTTAGTCATTGTAAAATAGTTGCATGAATTTGTGTGGCGATGAGCTGCCTTTCTTTTTAACTGGCTCGCTCTGCTGGAGACCTTGGTGGTTGCACACAATCCTTCTGTCATTGTCTCACGCTCAGCAGCTTTGTTTCCACTGAAACAGTTAAGTCTCCATATGTCTGCCTCTTAAAGGCTCTAAATGTAGTTGAAAAAATTAAAGGCCACCTCAACTTCAGAATTTGTAAATATAAAAGTTACGGCTTTTTCCTTTACCTCGTTTCAGTACCTTTATAATCATTAATCATGAAAAAAATTTGAAAAATGTCCAGAATTTCTAGTAGCACTGATACTAAGTTTAAATGTATATAAACTAAATGCATAAGATAGAATTTACATATTGAGGACAAAGGGTATATTTTCATGTTTTATGCTAGAATTTGCTCACTCTCACCGAGTGTGGTGATGTTTGTTTGTAAGTGTGCACTTGGAAGACAGAGGCAGGAGGTGATGAGTTCACAACCAGCCTGCAGCGCATACGAGCAGGAAAGAAGGACTGACTTACTCTCCTATGCTGTTATTTTTGTTCCAAGTTAACTTCAGCTATTATAATAAAAACTTCAAAGCAGGAAAAGCAAGTGTGGTGATAAGTAAGCACTGCCAATTATATTAACTTAATACAATTCTTTCTTGGGCCAGAGAAATGTCTCAGCAGGTCAAAGCTCTTGCGGTGCACAAGCCTAGCATGACCTGTTCAATCTCTGGAACCCATGGAAAAGGGAAGGAGGGAACAAACCCCACAGTTGTCCTCTCACCTCCATGCCAAGGCATATATGCCCAACTGTGCGTATACACACACACACACACACACACACACACACACACACTACACACACATACACATGCATGCATTTCAAAGAGTTTTTAAAGCATAAGATTCTTTCCCTCCCCTCAACATTTACGCTTGTATTTTTTCAGCAAGCTTGAGACAATAAAAAGTAAAACACAGGGCTGGAGAGAGGAGGGCTCAGTGGTTGGAGGGACTTTGCTACTCTTGCAGAGGACTCTAGTTTATTTCTAGCATTTACAAGTTGACTCACAACAGTCTACAACTCCAGTTCCTGAGGACCTAGTGTCCTATGCTGGCCTCTACAGGCAGTACACAGATATAACATTAGGCACACTCCTACCCTTTAAATAAATAAATCTTTTAAAAAAAGAAGAAGGAAGGAAGGAAGGAAGGAAGGAAGGAAGGAAGGAAGGAAGGAAGGAAGGAAGGAAGGAAGGAAGGAAAGTTAAAGCATATTAACATTGTCATTTAAGCTACTTTTTTTGGTTTTTTGAGACAGGGTTTCTCTGCATAACAGCCGTGGCTGTCCTGGAACTCACTCTGTAGGCCAGGCTGGCCTCAAATTCATAAAGATCCGCCTGCCTCTGCCTCCTGAGTGCTGGGATTAAAGGTGTATGCCACCATGCCTGGCCCTTAAGCTACTTTTCAAATCAAGACTTTTTCTTGAGTCTGGAGAAATGACTCAGTGGTTAAGAGTATTTGCTGCTCTTTCAGAGGTCCTGAGTTCAATTCCCAGCAACCACATGGTGGCTCACAATCATTTATAATGGGATCTGATGCTCTCTTCTGGCGTTCAGGCATACATACAGATAGAGCACTCATACGCATAAAATAAATAATTTTTTTTAAAGAAATTATTTTTCTTTATGATTCTAATTAATATTTTCCAGTATTAATTCATACATTGAGGAACTAAAAGCTATGTGCTTTTGTGATAGTTAATCCCTCCCCAAAATGTGTGTTATATAAACTAGTTTGCTTGTAAATGATATTACTAGGTGTCTCACTGATAAGACCACAATTATATAGATAAAGAATATAAAGTTTATGTTTCTTTTAATCTGTGAGAACAAGAAAAAAATGAACATTTAGTAAATTCATGTCGTATGACAATGATATGAAGAAATGCACCTTTCTGTATATGTACAGTAAGGTAGTAATTTGAAATCTACATTGAAAGAGCTTATAATATTTTATAATCTGATACAGAGACACTGTTTTCATTACTTAGATTGTGAGACATGACCTAAAAGAGCTTCGAGATTTTGATCTGGGCGGAGCTCCTTATGGATATACTCCATTCTGTGATAGCCGCACTGAAATGGATGGATATCGTTTCTGGAAAACTGGATATTGGGCATCACATCTTATGAAAAGGAAATACCATATTAGGTAAAACAGCGCGTGTTCTTCTGTTTCATGACTGACTATTGTATTCATTCGCAATTATAACTGATTATGCACCATCTGTGAAAGTCCCTGTTGTGCATGGACTTGAATACATGAGCTCGTAGAGTTTTCTCTCAGTCTCAATATCCCCTGGTTTATAGGTATGGAAACTGAGGCAATCAGCATTTGGGTGACTTGCTTGGGCCTTCCTTTCCTAGGACTTGGTTGAACCAAGAGTTAAAACCAAATGTTACAGTTCTGGAGCATGCACCTGTCTGCTGCAAGATGTCAGTTTTATTTGTCAATAACAAAGTGCAGACACTGACTCCTAACTGACTTGTCTGTAGGGCTATGAGTGTCATGAAAACTTGGGAAGGCTTGAGATGACCTGACATACATATGCCCTGCCACTGTTAGAGCAACCTCAAACTCGTCGAGAGTACCAGACCACTGGACTCCAATTAAGAAAGAAATATTTGTAAGGTTCTAAGGTGTCTGTCCTGCTTTTCTTTCTGTTGTTACAGTAAACACCATGACCAGAAGTTACTTGAGGAGGGAAGGGTTTGTTTCATTTGGTGCAGGAGCAAGGCAGGAACCTAGAGACATAACTGAAGCAGGGACCAGTGGAGAAACACTGATTCCTAGCTTGCTCTACATAGCTGCTCGGTTTCTTGCTTATAAACCCCAAAACCACAGGGATCTGGGCCCTCCTACATCGTTAATCAAAAAAGTGCCCCCACAGGTGTGTCTACAGGCTAATCTATGGAGGCATTTTCTCTAATGTTCCCTCTTCCCAAGTGATTCTAGCTTGTGTCAAGTTAGAGCAAAGCTAACCAGCCCAGCCTCTACAGATAGTACCATTGCTATACACAGTCACTGGGGACCAGCCCAGCCTCTACAGATAGTACCATTGCTATACAGTCACTGGGGACCAGCCCAGCCTCTACAGGTAGTACCATTGCTATGCACAGTCACTGAGGACCAGACCAGCCTCTACAGATAGTACCATTGCTATACAGTCACTGGGGGACCAGTCCAGCCTCTACAGATAGTACCATTGCTATGCACAGTCACTGGGGACCAGCCCAGCCTCTACAGATAGTACCATTGCTATGCACGGTCACTAAGGGAAGCCTCACAAGCACCACAGACCACTAAGGAGTGTTCTTTTTCAGTGCCTTATATGTGGTGGACCTCAAGAAGTTCAGGAGAATCTCAGCAGGTGATAGGCTTCGGGGCCAGTACCAAGCTCTTAGCCAAGATCCAAATAGTCTTTCAAACCTAGATCAGGTAAGTACTATGACAAATTCAAATGAAGAAATATACATTTTGTATAAATTGTTTCAGTTTCCTTCATACACATAAAATTGTTTCTTTACAGCTTCTTTTTCAAACTTCTGCCCTTTGTGCAAATCCTCTACTTATACATATTTTTTTCATTTCAAGCTCAATATTTTTTATTCTAACAGTATTCTCTCTTTCCCATTCCCTACCTTACTCTTCTTTCTCTACAACCTATTTCATTTAGCCATCCTGTTTTACTTCCTTTTTCTACTTGACATACAGTTCTTTCACAGGCACACCTCCCCCTGCTGTTATGTCTTTTGTGTGCTGATCTTCAAGAAAAACCCTCTTTATCCCCTGCTCCCTGTAGACACCTGACAGGCACCTCTTTCCTCATATCCCATTAAATGATTCATTATTGCCCCCAAAATATTTCAGATAATTTAAGCAGATGTGAAAGACAGTGCAGCTCATAATCCTTACTATTTCTGTTTACTGAAATCACTCATATACATTTAGCTGGTATGTTTTGTATACCTCATATGTGCCACATACTCTAAGACCTGAAACCACAGAAAACAAAGCAGAACTATTCTTGAGGTCGCAATGCTTTTATTCTAGTTACAATATATGTGTATGCGTGTGTAATTAATTTTTGGAGAAGAGATAAAATAGGAAAACATTATAGATAGGGTTCAGAATGGTCAATCAAGGTTGGGGGGTTTTAGTGTAAAGTAGGTACACAGTTCTCTCTAAGAAGGCAGAATTTGAATAGATTTCATATGGAGGCCAAAAAAATTGCTTATACTGGTGTTCCCAATGGTGAAAGTGGGCATTTTGTGTTTGAGGAATATAAGAAATTTGGTTATTTATAAGGTTGAATACATACCTACTTGCATGTATATGTTACCCATAATCTTGTACATTAATGGTCATAGCTTTATTTTCAATAGACAAAACCTAGAAACAATTTTATATTAGTTATAACACCTTACTGTAAAACCTAGTAGGTAAAAAAAAAAAAAAAAAAAGGCAGTGTTTGTGAATTGGTAATCTGAAGCAGACATAGCTGATGCTCTGCTGCACCCCACGGTACCACCTCATTTGATGCTAAGATGACCTCATTCCCTGGGCCGTGTGTGTAAGTGAGTGTTGCAACTCTGGGGGAAGGTATCTGGACTGCTGGGGGAGTCAGGCCATACCTTGAGCTGCTAGGACAGCTCTGGTAGCTGGAGCTGCAGTGGGACATGTCAGCTCTGGAGGGAAAGGGATCCTGACTGCTCAGGGAAGTCAGGATACCTGGAGTTGGGGTGCAGTGGGAGATGGTCTCCTTGTAGGATAAGGCCATCCTGCTCCTCTCCTGGAGAGCTGCTACAACTGAGCTTTGCCCAGCCCCAACATAAGGGGGCTTCCCAGCAGAGCTCTGCTTCTTCTCCAGCCCAAAATGTTGCTGCTTTTGCTTCACCCTGCAGAAATGTAGCAATCTCCTCCAGCTCTGGGGAAAAGTTGTTACTTTTTCTGCTCCACCTTGCTCTATCCCCTAAGGGATGTGTCCCCAGGTTCTTCTGTTCAGCTCCACCTTGCTCAGCGGCCCCCCCGGCCCCGCCCCAAGGGAACATCTCTCTGCAAGGTTTTTTTCTACTCAGTCTCCTAAGGGATGTCTTAGCAGGGTTCTTCTCTGTGCCATCTAATGAAGATCTTCACACCCAAGACTCTTTGGAGGAAGAGATTTATTTGGGAAGGAGGAGTCCAAGAGACTGGCTGCCCCTACCAGGGTGGGAAAGAACAGCCGACAGCTGAGCAGGCAGGTGGTTTATATAGGGTTTCTTAGGGGCAGAGTTCTTCCAGGGAGATTGTCTGTCCAAGAATTGTTTTTTTCTGCTCAGGGATTGGTTAGTTTTGTTGGTCAGGGGCAGAGATGGCCCTGATTTCAGGGCTAAACTGTGTTTCTTTTACTGGCCTTTCTCAGCTTTTTGGCTCTAATTCTAAGGCCAGGGCATATTTCTTTCACTGGCTCTGATTCTAGGGACAAAGTGTGTTTCTTTGGCACTGGTTTCAGAGTCAGGGCATGTTTCTTTGGTTCTGGGTTTAGAGATAAGGTGTTTCTTTCTCTGGCTTGGGTCCCAGATCTAGTCTGTGTTTCTTTCACTGGTTCTGGGCTCTAGGTCAGGATGGGTTTCTTTAGCTAGCCCCTTTTCCCTACAGTGTGAACTTCTTCAAGAGCCACTGCATGGGAATGCATGAAATTTAGATCCACAGCTGTGGAGCCTGCATGGGACTGGACTAGGCCCTCTGTGTAGCGAGAGAGTTGTGTAGCTTGATCTGCTTAAGGGGCCCCCTGGCGGTAGGATCAGAATCCATCCCTGGTGCATGAACAGGCTTTTGGGAGCCCACTACCTGTGATGGGACACTTCATGCAGCCTTGAGGCAGGGGGAGGGACTTGGACCTGCCTCTACTAAATGTACCTCCTCATGGGAGGCCTTACCTTCTTGTAGGAGGGAATTGGGGGGTAGGTTGGGAGGGGAGCCTGAAGCGGTGGGAGGAGGGAAGAGGGAGATCTTTAATTGGTATGTAAAATGAATAAAAAGTTTTTTTAATAAAAGAAAAAAGCCAGTGCACTGAAGATTCACTCCCCTGCTGGCTGTGGACTGTAAGCAAGCATTAGTTTTTGCCAGATGACGTCAGTAGGGCATGAGAAAAGTCAGAGAAAGGGAAAATACTAACAAAATTGGTGTCACAATCTATTATAATATTTTTTGTTTTGTTGCTTAAACTAGCACTTTTTATTAACATATTAATTTTACATATTAATGTGATCAGTGTGATATTACCAAAAAGTCATGCATCATGCACTGATTCAATCCAACTGTCCTTTTCACCTCACATTGTCCCATCCCTTGGCACCCTTCCCAATCTCCAGTAACCACTCGTTAACTTTCACATTAGTATGTTTTTTAGTTCATGCATATGAGAAAAAGCCTGAGAATTAGTCTTTCTCTATCTGGCTTATTTCATTTAATATGATATTCTCCACCTCACTTTTGCTGCAAATGACAAGATTTCATTTTTTTCTTTATGACTCCATTGTGTATAAATACTATAGCTTTTCTACTTACTAACTTTAGGCAGAGTTTCTCTGTGTCCCAGCAGCCACTCCCAAATAATCAGACTGAGTCTTATTATTAATTATAAATGCTCAGTTGATAGCTTAGGCTTGTTACCAGCTGACTCTTACATTTTAAATTAACCCATATTTCGTATTACCCTCTGCCATGAGATGGTACCTTCCTTTAACGTAACACATTCATCTTGCTTCTCTTTGCATCTGCTCTCAACTCTCCCGACTACACCCTTTTTCCCAGCATCCTCTGTGTCTTGCTGTCCTGCCTATACCTCCTGCCTAGCTACTGGCCAGTCAGCTCTTATATTAAACCAATCAGAAGGTGCATTGGTAAAGACACATTTTCATGGTGTACAAAAGGATTATTCCATAACATTTTCCCCTTTTTGTCTACTTAAAAAAAGATTATAACTTTAACATAGTAAAACTATATATAACAAAAACAATTATCATGTAAGAATTACAGTTACAATATCCAGTCCAGACACAGAATCCGCCAGCTCTGATTGTACCAAGAGGTGAGTGTCTCCTCTCCCAGCCCAAGAATCCTGTCTCTAGAACCCAGGCGCCGGGGGCAAAATCCATGCCCCCTACCCGCACCCATCACTGCCCCAGGTGCAGGCCAGCAGGAAAGAGTCCTGTGGGCAGCTATCCCTACCAGTACCCCCCCCATCTGACCAGACCCTGCAATATACAAGACTCACTTTCTGCCCCAAATCCACCCATCCCCCTTCGACCTCACCAGCCCTGAGACACAGAATCCATCAGCTCTGATTGGACCAAGAGCGGCTTCCTGAGACACAGAATCCACCAGCTCTGATTGGACCAAGAGCTCCAATTGAACCAAGAGTGGCCCCCTGAGACACAGACACAGCCAGCACCGAGTGGACCAAGAGCAACTCCCTCAGACATAGACACCTCTTGCACCTATTGGAGAAAGAGATGGGTAGACATCAGTGCAGAAATACAAAGAAGAACATAAAGAGCAGCATGACACCACTAGAACCTAGTGGTTCTACAACAGCAAAACGTGAACATCACATTGTAGAAGAAACCGAAGAAAATGACCTTAAAAATAACTTTATGAAGATGATAGAGGCCTTTAAAGATGAAATGAAAAATTCCCTTAAAGAAATTGAGGAAAAGACAAACAAAAAATTGGAAGAAATCAGTAAATCTCATAAAGCCAAGAAAACCAAGAAAAGGCAATTGAACAGGTGAAGGAAACAGATCAAGACCTGAAAATTGAAATAGAAACAATGAAGAAGACAAAAGCAGAGGGAATTCTGGAAATAGAAAATCTGAGTAAACAATGGGAACTACAGATGCAAGCATAACCAATGGAATACAAGAGATGGAAGAGAGGATCTCTGGCATGAAGGATACAATAGAGGAAATAGATTTGTCAGTCAAAGAAAACACTAAAAAAGTCGTAACATAAAAAGTCCAAGAAACCTGGGACACCATGAAAAGCCCAAACCTAAGAATAATAGGGATAGAAGAAAGAGAAGAATACGAACTCAAAGGCACAGAAAATATATTCAACAAATAGGAGAAAATTTTCCCAACTTAAGGAAATATCTATGAAGATACAAGCAGCTTATAGAACACCAAGCAGACTAGACCCCCCCCCAAAAAAAGTCCCCTTGCCACATAATAATCAAACCACTAAACATACAGAATAAAGATAGAATATTAAGAGCAGCAAAGGAAAAAGGCCAAGTCAATTATAAAGGCAGACCCATCAGAATAACACCCAACTTCTCAATGGAGCCAGAAGGTCCTGGACAGATGTAGTGCAGACACTAAGAGACCATGGATGCCAGCCCAGACTACTATACAGAGCAAAACTTTCAATCACCATTGACAAGAGTGCATAAGATATTCCAAGACAAAACCAGATGTAAACAATACCTACCTACAAATCCAGCCCTACATCCAGCCCCACAGAAAGCACTAGAAGGAAAACTCCAAACCAAGGAAGTTAGATAACTCCACAGCAGCAAATCCCAAAGAAGGGAAATACACACTCACTACCACCACAAGATAACAGGAATCAACAATCCCTGGTCATTGATATCCCTTAATATCAAGGGACTCAATTCGCCTATAAAAAGATACAGGATAATGTGGTGATATATTGTGTACCCTAATAAACTTGCATGAGGATCAGAGAACAGAGCCAGCCACTAAATTAGACATAGAGGCCAGACAGTGGTGGCACACACCCTTAATCTTATCACTTGGGAGGCAGAGATCTGTCTGGATCTCTGTGAGTTCAAGGCCACACTGGAAACAGAGCCAAGCAGTGGTGGCACACGCCTTTAATCCCAGTACTGGGAAGCACACATCTTTAATCCCAGTCCTGGGAAGCACACATGCCTTTAATTCCCAGTACTGGGAAGCACACATGCCTTTAATCCCAGGAAGTGACAGCAGGGTGGAGAAAGGTATATGAGGCATGAGGAAACAGGAACTAAGGCAGTTCAGCTGAGAAACTTTCAGGGGAAGACTCAGGATTTCAGTCAGAGGGTTCATGGAATTGGTGAGGTGATAGATGGTGGCTGTGGCTTCTCTGATCTTTCAGCTTTTATCCTAATATCTGGTAACGGGATTTTTTTTTTATTATAAAACCATCTAAGATTCAAACAACAGGCTAACAGAATGGGTACAAAAACAGGATCCATCCTTCTGCTGCATACAAGAAACACACCTCAACTTCAAAACAGACACTACCTCAGAGTATAAGGCTGGGAAAACACTTTCCAGTCAAATGGACTTAAGAAGCAAGCTGGTCTTTGAAGAAAGAAATTGAAGAAGATATTAGAAAATGGAAAGATCTCCCATGCTCATGGATAGGTAGAATCAACATAATAAAAATGGCAGTCTTACTAAAAGTAATCTACAGATTCAATGCACTCCCCATCAAAATCCCAACAGAATTCTTCACAGACCTCGAAAGAATAATATTCAACTTCTTATGGAAAAACAAAAAACCCAGGATAGCCAAAACAATCCTGTACAATAAAGCAACCTCTGGAGGCATCACCATCCCTGACCTCAAGCTCTACTATGGAGCTATAGTAATAAAAACAGCTTGGTATTGGCATAAAAACCAACATGTGGACCAATGGAATCAAATTGAAGACCCTGACATTAATCAGCACACTTATAAATACCTAATTTTAGACAAAGAAGCCAAGACTATACAATGAAAAAAAGAAAGCATCTTCAACAAATGGTGCTGGCATAACTGGATGTCAACATGTTGAAGATTGTAAATAGATCCATATCTATCACCATGCACAAAACTTAAGTCCAAGTGGATCAGAGACCTCAACATAAATCCAGTTATCCTGAACCTGATAGAAAGTAGGAAGTATCCTTGAATAAACTGGCACAGGAGACCACTTCTTAAATATAACACCAGTAGCACAGACACTGAGAGCAACAATCAATAAATGGAACCTCTTGAAACTGAGAAGCTTCTGTAAGGCAGAGGACATGGTCAATAAGACAAAGTGACAGCCTACAGAATGGGAAAAGATCTTCACCAATCCCACATCTGACAGAGGGCTGATCTCCAAAATACATAAACAACTCAAATTAAACATCAAAATACCAAACAATCCAATTAAAAAATGGGCTACAGAGCTAAACCGAATTCTCAACAGAAGAATCTCAAATGGCTGAAAAGACATTTAAGGAATTGCTCAACATCCTTTGTTATCAGGGAAATGCAAATCAAAATGATTCTGAGATACCATCTTACACCTGTCAGAATGGCTAAGATCAAAAACACTGATGACAGCTTATGTTGGAGAGGATGTGGAGCAAGGGAAACACTCCTCCACTGTCGGTGGGAGTGCAAACTTGTACAGCCACTTTGGAAATCAATATGGCAGTTTCTCAGAAAATTTGGGATCAACCTACCTCAAGACCCAGCTACACCACTCTTAGGCATATACCCAAAGTATGCTCAACCATACCACAAGGAAACTTGGTCAACTATGTTCATAGCAGCATTATTGGTAATAGCCAGGACCTGGAAACAACCTAGATGCCCCTCAACTAAAGAATGGATAAAGAAAAGGTGGCACAGTACTCAGCAGTTTAAAAAAAAATGACATCATGAAATTTGCAGGCAAATGGATGGAACTAGAAAATATCTCCTGAGTGAGGTAACCCAGACTCAGAATGACAAACATGGTAGGTACTCACTCATCAGTGGATACTAGAAGTAAAGCAAAGGATAACCAGACTACTAGAGAAGCTAGCTAACAAGGAAGACCCTAGGAGGGACGCATGGATAGCCCTGGGGAGGGGAAATAGATGAGATCTCCTGAGTAAACTGTGGGTGAAGGGGCGGGAAAAGAGGGTAGGGGTGGAGGATTAGAGGGTGGGGGTAGGAGAATGAGGAAATAGGATGATGGGGTTAGAACCAGGGCGGAGTGAGAGAGCAATGGGGGAGAGATCTTGATAGAGGGAGACATCATGGGGATAGGGAGAAACCTGTTGCAAGGGAAGTTCCCAGGAATCCATAGGGATGACCCCAGTTTAGAATACTAGCAGTGGTAGAGGGGTGCCTGAGCTGGCCTACCCCAGTGATCAGATTGGTGAATACCCTGTCATCATAGAGCCTTCATTCAGTAATTGATAGAAACAGATGCAGAGAGCCATAGCCAAGCACCAGGCTGAGCTCTGAAAGTCTAGTCAGAGAGAGAGAAGAGGGATTCTATGAGCAAGGGGCATCAAGACCATGATGGGGAAACCTACAGATCCAACCGAACCAAGCTAGTGGGAACTCATGAACATTGGAATGACAGTTGTGGAGCCTACATGGGACTGAACTGGGCCCTCTGCGTGGGTGAGACAGTTGTGTAGCTTGGTCTGTTTGAGGGGCCCCTGGCAGTGGGAATAGGATCCATCCCTGATGCATGAACTGGCTTTTTGGAGCCCATTGCCTATGGTGGGACACCTTGCACAGCCTTGATGCAGGGGAGAGAGCTTGGACCTACCTAAGCTGAATGTGTTGGGCTTTGCTGACTCCCCATGGGAGGCCATACCTTGTGGAGGAGGGATGGGAGGTGGGCTGGGAGGAAGGCTAGTGGGGCAGGAGGAGAGGGATAGAGGAGGGGATCTTCTGTGGTTGGTATGTGGAATGAATAAAAAAATTTCTTAATAAAAAAGGGGGGGAGAAAACAACATCCAGTCCACTTGTATTTTGAAAAAAATAGAGAAAATACTCTATTATCTATCTTAACTTTGTGAGTTTGAAGTTTGATACCTAATTTACTTTTTATCATAACTAAGGAAAACTATAAGTTTAATTATTTAGTCTTTGACTCCATCAAAGACCCAGAAGGGTAAAATGTTACCTAATGACAGGGACATTTGGCTGCCTGGACAGTCACCCTTAGTTCTTCTATAATGTTGGGGCAACCATCTTTGGCCTGCAGGCCTAGTGTATCTGACAGACATTTCTGAGAAGCAGGGAATTTTGAAGGACTGTCCTGCCTTGTCTTGTCAAAGTTTGGCAGTTGCTTTTTTTTTTTTTTTGCATCCTGCTGGTTCAGTTTGGACAGTATGCTGTCAGCAATTGAGGCAAGGGCAGTTTCTTTGCCCAAATGGCTCCACCCTTCTTCTTCCTATCATTCTCAGTTTGGCTCTCCTGCTTAACTCTATCCTGTTCAGCTATTGGCCAGTCATCTTCTTTATTAAACCAATCACAACAACAAATCTTCACAATGTACAAAAGGATTATTCTACTGTAATTAAGCATGACAAGCTTAACATATGGAGATATTTCAAATTTGTTGAATTTTTATGATATATTTAAAGTCTAAATGACAACTTGATTCAGTCTCTTGCATATTAATTTTTTTCGATAGGATCTTCCCAACAATATGATTTATCAAGTTGCCATTAAGTCTCTTCCTCAAGACTGGCTGTGGTGTGAAACCTGGTGTGATGATGAATCCAAACAAAGAGCCAAAACAATTGATCTGGTGAGTGTCTGTATTTTCATTTATTCATGTATATTCATGTATATAAGCATATACAAAAGTGTTTAAATTCAAATACGTTGTTTTACAAATGAAATGGCACACACATATTATTCCTGCACTACTTCTTTTGTTTAGTCTCTTAGGAATTAAGTAAAAAGCTGTGTGCAGAGGTCCCCAAGACTCCCCTCAGCTTTGCTGATTTGTAAGGAAAGAAATATATACAGATAACCCATGGCAAAGTTCAACAGAGAGTGCAAATGGCATATATGAGACCTAGGGACCCTATGAAAAGAGCACAGAAGGAGAGAAATACGTGCTAATGACAAAGAAAACTTTTTCAATCAATTAGTAAACTAGATATAGAGATGTCTGTCTAGTTCAGGAGGCATTTAGAACAACAAATAGACAAGACCAAAGGAGAACTTCTCCATAGTATATTATAGTTAAAAACCCTAAATATTCAGAATGAAGTACATGGAAAGCTGCAAAATATAAAGGCAGACCCATCAGAATAAAAGAAAATTTCTCAGCAGATACTTTAAAAAACATGAAGGCTTAGAACAATGTATTTCAGACTCTTAAAGACCACAGCTGCCAAGCCAGAAGCCAAATCCATCAAAACTGAAGGAAGAAGAAAAATGTTTCTGCTATCCCTCTCTACAAAATAGTCTAGTACAGAGGAAGGTAAACAGGAGTGTGGGAACACAGCCTGAATTCTGAAGTCCTCCTTCATGGTAGGAGTTGGTGATGTGTCTGTATCCATGTGTAAGAGGTCTTTCAATTTTAGATGCATGGCTTTCTCCTAGCAGTAGCTGCACACAGAGAAAGGAGGGTGGTATGGATTTGGGTGTTTAGACAAATCAGCTTTCCCTCAAACACTTAAAAATGAAGGAACATGGGGCTAGAGAGATGGTTAAGTGGTTAAGACAGGGCAGAAATAATCTACATTTTTTGTCAAAATATCACAGTGGTCTCTAGCCCAGTTGCTAATATGTTGCTAATACTGTTCCTTTCTGAAAGCTCTGAAGCTTGTCCCACACAGCCCATGTACCATCAGCACTTCTGTCTTCCAAGATCCCACCAGGATAGCCCTCTAAGTCACTCTCACAGTGTTCAACCACTTTTCTAGTCCAAAGTCCCAAGGTATGTTAACACTTCCTCCAAAAAATATATGGGTTAGGCCTGTCAGAGGAATAACCCACTCCCTCGTACCAACTTCTGTCTTATTTATTTTCAGTTGCTGTGATAAGATATCACGACCAAGGTAACTGTCTTAGGTTTTCTGTTGCTGTGAAGGGAGACCATGACCATAGCAACTCTTATAAAGGAAAATACTTAATTGGGGTAGCTCACTTACAGTTCAGAGGTTCAGTTCACTATCATCATGGTGAGACAAGACACTGTGCAGGCAGAAATGGTGCTGGAGAAGTAGCTGAGAGCCCTACTTTTTGCAGGCAACAGGAAGTGGACTGTGTCACATTGAGCGAAGCTTGAGTAAAAGATCTTAAAGCCCACCCCTACAGTGACACGTCTTCCAACAAGGCCACACCTCCTAATAGTGCCACTCCTTCAGGATTATGGGGGCCAGTTACATTCAAACTACCACAGTAATTTATAGGGAACAGTTCACTGAAGGGAAGGGAGTGTGGCGGCAGTCAACCAAGCATGGCATTGGTTGCGCACTTCAGTGCGCAAGCACGGGGCAGAGGGAGCTAACTGGAAATGATGTGGCTTCTGAAACTTGAATGCACACCCCCTTTCCCAAATGGTTCCACAGACTAGGAACCAAGCATTCAAATATATGAACCTGTGGGGACCATTTTCATCCAGACTATTACAGGAGCTTAATAGAGAGTAAAGCTCCTCTGTAGAGGAGGGATCTTGGAAAATATAGGGTACTGTTGAGCTACTAGTCAGCCTTTTAGAGGACAGATGACAAAAACTTCAATGAGCCATGGAGAGGGGCCATGTTCTGGTATGCCAGGTTGGCCCAACCACAAGGTGTTCCCTGCCTCCTCTCAGTTTCTGTCACATCCTCACTTAGAGCTCCCAGGCAAGACTGAGAGATAACACAGAGCCAGAACTCTGTCTGGCAGCCCTGGCCTCCAGCAAGGGCATTCTCAGAACTGCTGCTTTGGGCTTCCTGCCTGTCTCACCAGTTTCTAGTTCCTGTTCTCATCTGTATTAAAGTTGTAATACTTTAAGCACATGATTGTGTCCCTGACATCTGAGTCCAGAGTTACCTTGTCTCCCAGTCATTGCAATCCCTACTGAAAGGATTCAGAAAAGACTCACAGTGTAGTATAGGTGATGTAGGTGATTGCAGAGTAAAGCAGAGCGGTACAGTCTTCATGAGGCAAGAGTAGACTATTGCAAGAGAAACTACTGTCCCAGTCCACATACTGAGCATGTTCTCTACATTTTTTATACTCTGTAGACAATTTTAGACCTTTTGTTCTGTGCAGGTCTGTTAGAGCAGAAAAGGATGCAGTGATGAGATGTGTAGCTAGAGTTTTCTCTTTGTAGCTAGAGTTTTCCTGCCTGGCCCACAGTCAGGACAAATCTCTCTTACCTGCCAGTCCCATAGCTGCTCAGACCCAACCAAGTAAACACAGAGACTTATATTGCTTACAAACTGTATGGCCATGGCAAGCTTCTTTCTAACTGTTCTTATATCTTAAATTAATCCATTTCGATTAATCTATACCTTGCCATGTGGCTCATGGCTTGCCGGCATCTTCACATGCTGCTTGTCATGGTGGCAGCTGGCAGTGTCTCCCTCACTCAGCCCTCCACTTCCCAGAATTCTCCTCTCTCCTTGTCCCGCCTACTTCCTGCCTGGCCACTGGCCAATCAGTGTTTTATTTATTGACCAATCAGAGCAATTTGACATACAGACCATCCCACAGTACTGATGCACACCAGAGAAGGGCGAATCTTTGTTCTTTGCCAGAAAGCTTCCTGGTGTGCTCACTTCTCAAACTTCTGACCAGTAATTAAATTTGTGTTCGAGTCCTGGATTTCACAGGCTGTTGACTATAAAGGAGTAGGCAGGTCAGCTCCAGTGTCCTCCAGTCTTGCTAATGTCTAGTCACTCAATGAACAGTAGGGCTATGCTTTTTATAATTTGTATCATAGTACGTCAGCCCTGGTGACATGCTAAGGGTCTCAAGTATTTCCTTTATTTCTCCTGAAATGTGGTCATTTTGTTCTGTTTTACTAACAAACTTTGTTTAAACTTTTAGTGCAATAATCCCAAAACAAAAGAACCCAAACTAGAAGCTGCTGCAAGGATTGTCCCAGAATGGGTCGAATATGATACAGAAATACGAAAATTATTAGATCATCTTGAAAATAAGAAAAATCCAAGTAAGTGATCGCCCTATGTGTGAGCTGTGTGTTGTGTTAATAAGATCAGGGTAAGTTAAAGACTCTCAGTGAAGTCATGAAGAACTGTTACTATTTCATTAGGAGAGTATTGATATGATTAAGAATTTCATTTTGGGGGACAGCAAGGTGGCCCAGCAAGTAAGTGTTCTGGCTGCTCTTGCAGAGGACTCAGTCCAATTCCCAGCATCCACATGGTGGTTCACAACCATCTGCAACTCCAGTTCATGGGAACTGATGCCTTCAATGAACTTCCATGAACACCAAGCATGGTGTACATACATATATATGTAGGCAAAATATACATAAAAGTGAAATAATAAATCTAATAAAAATTTTAAATAAATTTTGAAAAAATTTAGATAATTTCATCTTATTTAGGCTAAGTTCACAAATTTTTTATTAAAATGTATACTAATTGCATCTATTAGTAGCTTTCTCTTAAACATTTAAGCACATTTAAGACAGAGAATATAGCTTTAATTCCAATCTTTATATAAATGAGTAGTATAAGATGATTTTAGGAAGCATGTGTTTACTAAAACACAGAGGTTAAAAGTGGAGGAACTTTGATCTCTAAGATTGTACTGAATTTCCCAAATGTGAAAGCCCAAGCAAGCCCCCAAAAGCTCCCAAAGAACATCACCTCCTACCTGAGACTTGCCGATCATAACAGGCTTCCCTTGTTCCTGGTCCTAGTGTCTTAGGTGATGAGTTGAATGTTTCTGATTTGATTTTCTTCATTTCTCATATTTTAAAAGTTGCCATTATCTTGACATTTCTTCAGTGAACATATCATTCATATGATATGTTTGTCTTCCTAGGAATTTATCCAAGATATCCAATGTTTGCTATATAGTTGCTTATAATACTCTTTATTATTTTTATTTAGTCTTCTCTTATACAATACATCCCAAATACAACCTTCCTTCTTTACCACTCTTCTCAGTTCCTGCCCCCTACCTCCCCTTTCTCCAGATCCACTCTTCCTCCATTTCCCTTCAAAAATGAGCAGGCCTCCCCGGGATATCAACCAAACATGGCCTAACAAGTTACAAAAAGACTAGGCACAAACCCTCATATCAAGGCTGGACAAGGAACGCAGTAGAAGGAAAAGGGTCCCTCTAGGCAAAATAGAGGTAGACCCTACTCCCATTGTTAGGAGTCCCACAAAAACTCCAACGTAAATAAACGTAACATCTACGCAGAGGGCCTAGCTCAGACCCATGCAAACTCCGTAATTGCTGCTTCAGTCTCTGTGAGCCCCCAGGAGCCCTGCTTAGTTGATCCTGTGGACTGTGTTCTTCCAGTGTCCCTGACTCCTCTGGCTCCTACAGTCCTTCCTCTCCTTTTTCCATGGCATTCTCTGAACTCTGCCTAATGATTGGCAGTAGGTCTCTGCATCTGTTCCTATCAGCTGCCAGAGGAAGCCTCTCTGGTGATTATTGGGCTAGGCAACGATTTATGAGTATAGCAGAATATCATTAGGAATCATTTCATTGACTTTTTGTTTTATTTTTGCCAGTCATGTTTAGTTCTACCCTAGGTCTGTGGGCTGTCCAGCTTCTGGTTCCTGGCCATTCAGGCAGTGTTGGACATGGGCTCTATCTTGTTGCATGGGACTCAAGTTGGACCAGTCATTGGCTGGCCACTCCCACAAGTTCTGTGCCACCACTGCCCCAGCACTTCCTGCAGACAGGACAGGTTATCAAAAGTTTTGTAGCTGGGTTGATGTCCCAGTCCCACCACTGGAAACCTAGCCTGATGACAGAAAATGGCCTGTTCAGGCTCCATATCCTCCACTACTAGGGATCCTCATAGATTTCAGGAAGTTCCCACTGCACTGGGATTCCACATTGTCCCCAAATGCCCTGTATTCAAGTACTCTCTCCTTCCATCCCTCCCTCCTTCCCTCCCCCACCTGATCCCTCCTGTTCCTATCCCTGCCCACCCCTAGTTACCCAAAAAAATCTATTCTATTTCCCCTTCCCAAGGAGATTGATGCACAGCCCCTTGAACCCTCCTTGTCACTTAGCCTCTCTGGTCTGTGGATTGTATAGCACAGTTATCCTTTACTTAATAGCTAATGTCCACTTACAAGTGAGTACGCACCATGTTTGTCTTTCTGGATCTGGATTACCTCACTCAGGTCCATCCATTTGCTTGCGTTTCTTAACATTTTTTATTGATTCTTTAGGAATTTCACTTGCACCCCAATCCTGCTCATTTTCCAGTCCCTCGATATCTGCGCCTCACCCCCATAGCATCCCCCCAAAAGAAAATTTTTAAAATATTAATTAAAAACAACAACAACAACAAAAAAAACCCCACTTCGCTCCTCCGTCTTTCCTGCCTTTCCATGCCTCTTCATTTGTGTTAATGGCATTGGGAGCTGCGGTGTGTCACACAGTTCACCCTTTTGTCCACTCAGCCTTACTGCAAATGTTCACTGCTATGAGTTGTTACTCTGGTTCAGGGCCTCTGGCCCCTGGTGCACCATCAATACTGGACCCTCACCATAACTTCTCTCAGATATCCTGCTGTTGCCCCGAGTCATGGAGATCCTGTGCTTATGTTTCCACAGGACCAGTCCCTTCACACACTCTGCTGGTCATAGATGGGGTTAGATGTTGGGGTGGGCCAACTCAAAGCTCTGGATGTGGGTCTGGGTGGTAACTGATTTGTCAGTCTGGGCAACTGGGACTGTTTGTCCCAGGTGACGGGGGAGCCAGCTCTTCTACATCCATGCAGTTGGAGTGAGCTCTCCCATGCCTGTGGTGAGTGGTAGGGTCATCTCTCCCAAGTTCAGGGCTAGCTCTCCCATGAGGGGCAAGGCCAGCTCTCAGCACAGCCCTCAGGTTCCAACACACCTGGTTCCCATGGCCCCCTGTGGTAACTTGGACCATGGAGACCAACACAGACCCCAGCTGCAGCAGGACCACAGACCCAGACATGGCTCTATGCAGCAGCTCAGACCTGGATGACACCTTGGCCCTGGGTGGCAGCTCAGGCTACTCAGATCAGCATGTCCCAGCAACAGCACAGTCCCCAGACACCAACATGGCCATAGGTGGCAGCCATGTGGCCTTTTGGTGGCAACACAGGCCACAGACTTCAACACAGACGGACCCTAGCTGTAGGAGGACTATGGACCTAGACATGGTCCTTGGCAGAAGCCTGGGCCCAGATGTCTCCATAGCCCCAGTGGCAGCATGACCCTCGGACACCAGCATAGCCCTGTGTGGCTGCCGAGACCACGGGCATCCACGTGGCCTTCGATGGCAACCGTAGCCACAGAGATTAACACAGAGCCTGGCTGCAGTGGGACCACAGACCCAGACATGGCCCTCAGCTACAGCTCTTGGGCAGACATCACCATGGCCCCAGGTGGCAGCATAGGCCACTCAGATTAGTGTGACCTCAGTGGCAACATGGCCCTTGGACACCAATATGGCCATGGGTGGCAGCCCAGGTCCAGACCTCAGGCATCCACCATGGCCATTGGTGGTAGCCAGAGCAATGAACATCAGCACAGACCCTGGTTGCAGTAGGGCCATGGACCCAGACATGGCCCTTAGCTGCATTTCGGGGCCTGGATGTCACTATGGCACTGGGTGGCAATACAGGCCACCTGTATCAGCCCGTTTCTCACTGCCTTCACTTCAGTTCCGCCTCTTTCCACAACACATGAAAAGTTCCGCTTCGCTTCCTCCCCCATTTCTCTACCATATATTTGCTCACCATAATGGCACCTACTGTTGGTCTGTGGGTGTCTTCCATCCACCTGGGCTGTGAGGACTCAGGCAGGACTGAGGCTGACGTCAACCAGCCTGGGCTATGAGAGATGTCATTTTTTTTTTAATAGCTGAGTAATACTCTGTTGTGAAAATGTACCACATTTTCTTTATTCATTCTTTTGGATATTCTAGGTTATTTCCAGTTTCTGGCTATTATGAATAAACCTGCTATGAATATAGTTGAGCAAGTGTCCTTGTAGTATGATGGACTATCCTTTGGGTATACACCCAAGAGTCTAGCTAGGTCCTGAGGTAGATGGATTCCCAGTTTTCTAAGGAACCACCATACTGATTTCCATAGTGGCTGTACAAGTTTGCACTCCTACCAGGAGTGGAGGAGTGTTCTTCTTACTCCACATCCTCGCCAGCATGAGCTGTCACTTGTGTAATTGATCTTAGCCATTCTGACAGGTGTAAGATGAAATTTAAGAGTCGTTTTGATTTTCATTTCTCTGATGGCTAAAGATGTTGAACATTTATTTCTGTAAGTGTTTCTTGGTCATTTGAGTTTCCTCTATTGAGAATTCTCTTTTTAAATCTGTACCCCAGTTTTTAATTGAATTATTTGGTTTGTTGATATCTAGTTTCTTGAGTTCATTGTAGATTTTGGATGTTAGCACTCTTTTGGATGTGGAGTTGGTGAAAATACTTTCCATTCCATAGACTGCCGTTTTGTCCTGTTGATGGTGTCCTTTGCCTTACAGAAGCTTTTCAGTTTGATGAGGTCCCATTTATTAATTATCAGTCTTAGGGCCTGCTCTGTTGGTGTTCTGTTCAGGAAGTTGTCTCCTGTGCCAATGAGATGAAGATTATTTCCCACTTTCTTTTCTATCAGGTTCAGTGTATCTGGGTTAATGTTGAGGTCTTTGATTCACTTGGACTTGAGTTTTGTGCAGAGTGATAGATACAGATCTGTTTGCATTCTTTTACATGCCGACATCCAGCTAGACCAGTACCATTTGTTGAAGATGCTTTCTTTTTTCCATTGTGTATTTCTGGCTTCTTTATCAAAAATCAGATGTCCATAGTTGTATGGATTTATGTCCAGATTTTTATTTGATTCTGTTGACCAATGTGTCTGTTTTCATGCCAGTACCATGTGGTTTTTATTACTGTACCTTGTAATACAGCTTGAAATCAGGGATGGTGATACCGCCAAAAGTTCTTCTATTGTATAAGATTGTTTCAGCTATCCTGGGATTTCTGTGTTTTCATATGGAGTTGAGTATTGTCCTTTCAAGGTCTGTGAAGATTGTGTCGGAATTTTGATTGGGATGATTTTGAATCTGTAGTTGGTTTTGGTAGGTTGGCCTTTTTACTATGTTAATCCTACTGATCCATGAGCCTGGGAGATCTTTCCATTTTCTGATATCTTCTTCAGTTTCTTTCTTCAAAGACTTGAAGTTCTTCTTATGCAAGCTTTCACCTGCTTGGTTAGAATTACCCCAAGATGTTTTATATTATTTGTGGCTATTATGAAAGGTATTGTTTACCTAATTTCTTTCTCAGTCTGTCATTTGTATATAGGAGGGCCATTAGTTTGTTTTTTGATGGTGGTGGTGGTGGTGGTGGTGGTGGTGGGTTTTGGTGTTTTTTGTGGGGTTTTTTTGTTTTTTGTTTTTTTTGAGTTGCTCTTGTATCCAGCCACTTTGCTGAAGTTGTTTATAAGTTGAGTTCCCTGGTATTATTTTTGGAGGCACTGTCATATCATCTGCAAATAGCAATACATTGGTTTCTTCCTTTCCAATTTGTATCCCCGTGATCTCCTTCACTTGTCTTTACTGCTGTAGCTAGAACTTCAAGTAGTAAGTATATTGAATAGATATGGAGAGAGTGGGCAGCCTTGTTTTGTTCCTGATTTTAGTGTAATTGACTTGAATTTTTATCCATTTAATTTGATGTTAGTTATAGATTTGCTGTAAATTGCCTTTATTATGTTTAAGTATGTGCCTTGTATCCCTAATCTAATACTTTTTTTTCTTTTCTTCTTTTATTTGAAATTTTTTATTCATTTACATACCAATCACAGTTCCCCCTGCCTCCCCTCCTCCCACTCCTCACCCCTACCCCTCCATCCACTCCTCAGAGAGGGTAAGGCCTCCCGTGGGAAGTCAACAAAGTTTAGCACATCCAGCTGAAGCAGGAGCAAGCTCCCCCCCCCCCCCCCCCCCGTATTGAGGCTGGGCAAGGTGTCCCACCGTAGGTAATGGGCTCCAAAAAGCCAGCTTATGCACCAGGGATAAATCCTGGTCCCACTGCCAGAGTCCCCTCAAACAGACCAAGTCACATAACTTTCACCCACATTCAGGGGACCTGTTTGGTACCATGCAAGCTCCACAGCTGTCAGTCCAGAGTCCATGAGCTCTCACTAGCTGACATCAGCTGTCTCTGTACATTTCCCCATCATGATCTCGACCCCTCTCCCACTCATACAGTCAATCCCTCCTCCCTCTCTTCAACTGGACTCCAGGTGCTCAGGCCAGTACCTAGCTGTGGATCTCTGCATCTGCTTCTATCAGTTACTGGATAAAGACTCTATGATGACAGTTAGGGTAGTCATCAATCTGACTGCAGGGGAAGGTCAGTTCAGGTACCTGTCCACTATTGTTAGGAGTGTTAGCTGGGGTCATCCTTGTGGATTCCTGGGAATTTCCCTAGCACCAGGTTTCTCCCTAACTCCACAATGGCTCCCTCTAACAAGATTTGTCTTTCATTGCTCTCCCTCTCTGTCTCTCCCCCTAGTTCTTCTGCTGAGAATTCTCTGTTTAGATCGGTACCAAATTTTTAAATTGGATCATTTGGTATTTTGATGTCTAGTTTCTTGGGTTCTTTATATATTTTTGGAGATCAGCCCTCTGTCAGATGTGGGGTTGGTGAAGACCTTTTCCCATTCTGTAGGCTGCCATTTTGTCTTATTGACCATGTCATTTGCCTTACAGAAGCTTCTTCTCCAATACTTTTATGATTGGGTGTTGGATTTTGTTAAAGGCTTTTCCAGCATCTAACAAGATGATTATGTGGTTTTTTGTTTGTTTGTTTATATGGTGAATTACATTGACAGTTTTTTTATATGTTGAACCATCCCTGCATCTAGGGGATGAAGCCTACATGATCATGGTGGATGATCTTTTTGATGAGTTCTTGGATTCAGTTTGCAGGTATTTTGTTGAGTGTTTTTACACCTATGTTCATAAAGGAAATTGGTCTGTAATTCTCTTTCTTTGTTGAATCTTTGTGTGGTTTGGGAATCAGAGAAACTGTGGCCTCATAAAATGAATTGGGCAATGTTCCTTCTGTTTCTATTTTGTGGAATAATTTGAGAAGTGTTGGCATTATTTATTCTTTGAAAGTCTGGTAGAATTCTGTGCTAAAATCATCTGGACCTGGGCTTCTTTGGTTGGGAGACTTTTAATGTCTGTTTCTATTTCCTTGGGGTTTATAGGTCTCTTTATCTAATCTTGATTTAACTTTGGTAAGTGGTATCTATCAAGAAAACTATCCATTTCTTTTAGATTTTACAATTTGGTGGAGTACAGGTTTTTAAATTATGACCTGATGATTGCCTGGATTTCCTGCATGTCTGTTGTTATGTTCTCCTTTTCGTTTCTGATTTTGTTAACTTGGAAGTTCTCTCTGTGTGTCTTTTGTGGTGCAGGGCAGACATGTGGGTGTCTTCAGACAGCCCAGGCTGCATATCTGTATTCTTAAAGACTGCTGTCTAGTATCATTTATCTTAAACCACATGAGGTTTTAATCCTATGCCATATTTGTTTATATAGTATATTAATGTTTATTTCACAAAATGCTATTTGTGTGTTTATGTATATGTATGTATGTGTTTCTTGTTCTCATAGACTTGTGTACATTCACATTCTATAGGTGGTTAAAAAGACACACATTTATTTTGCATTAGAATGGATACCAAAATGTACAAAGAGCTAGGCCCACACTGAATGACAACATACACACAGTAAATTAATAAGCAAGTCTCTGTCAAAACTTGGACTTTTTATAAATCTCATTCCTTAATGACATTTTAGGCTAATTTTGTATTTTGAGATTTCAAAAAGTAAACAAACTTTCCTTTCCCTGCAGTCTCTGTACATGATGAACTCTAGCACTGGTTTCCAGAAGATAAACTACGATGAGAACCTGCCACCTGCTGAGCATCTGTGGAACTGCTGAGGCTAGTAGGCCATGTCACTCAAGTTATTGACATATCCACTTTTTATAGACTTTATTTAAAATACTCGTAAAGTTCTAAATAAACTTAAGTTATGTGCTTGATAGATCATTCCCTTTTTCTGGTTGCTTAAGATATTGTTGTTATTTTTTCCAGTTAGTTTGATGTTGTCAAACGTCCTGGAAGGTCTGTGAAAGTCCTTGAAGGTCCTCACTGGTGTTTATCAAACCATCAACATTTGTTAGTATTCCAGCTTTAAGTATACCCAGAGTTCCTTACTCACAGAATGCATGTCAGATTACAGAAAGTCACGCTTTCTAAGGAAAAGGACTCACGGCTTTCTCTCTGTTATTAAAAACAAGCCCATTTTATACTTTAACTGTCATTTTAAATGGAAGTCATAGTGCACTGTAATCATTTATTTACCTAAAACCATAGGTTTGTAATCTTGTGCTGTGTTTACATTGCTCTAAATGTTTCTATTTTATAAAATGATATGCATATCCATACATGTTATGCATTTTTAAAAAGACTGGATACTTTTACAAAAACTAAATAAAGGATGTAAATCATATAGTCCTATAGAAACTAAGTAAAAGATTTTCCCTTCTGTTTAAGTAGATAAATAGGAATAGTAAATATTTTTTAACTATTCAAATATTCTATACTTACAGCATCTTGGGACTAGAACATACATACTTCATTGTCATTTAATCTCATCCACCAAAGTATGATCAGGATGTCCAACCTGTGGCCCCTTGGCGCTGCATGTGTGCTGTGAGCTGCATTCATCCCAGGGATAGTTATCAATGAGTCTGAGCACATCTGTAGATGCAGCCTCATGTTGCAGTATGAAAAGGTTGGACACCTCTGATAGGTCTGCTGTAACCATGGCAATTCATGACTGCTTAAAAAGCTCTCCAGATTCTTCATGAGAAACATTTAGTAGAGCTAGTGGTTACCTAGTATTCCAGCACCCCTTCAGGATTCTATCAGATGGAATCACAGGTCATCTTGAGAACCTCCCGTGTAATGAGGAACCCTCTACCTCTAGAGATGGGCTGTTCATGTGAGACAGGTTTATATACAAGTTCCATACTGAGACAGAGGCCATCTGTGCCGTAATTTCCTTCAGCTCTTCAAAGTTAGATAATCCACTGTATCTGACAGTATATCCTAGAAGATTTGGAAAATACCCGTGTTCACCAGCTTCCTGCTGCTGTGACAAAACACCCAGGATCAACAACGTAGGGAAGACTGGTGTTTTCACTCAGGTCCATGACCACTTGCCCACACTGCTGTGGGCTCACAAGAGCCCAGAACATCAGAGGAGCACCTCATGGCTGCTGGGAAGCAAGGGATGAGAGAATGGGGAGAGGGGTCTCCACACCCACAAAGGCATCCTGCAGTAACCTCACTTTTTCCCACTGGGTTTGATCTCTTAAGAAGGCTAGTAACCAAACATTCCAGAAGTGGACCTTTAGGGTATATTTAAGATCCAGTACTGAACAGTATCCTTCCCCTGGCAGGCCACTCATGCCAATTAAGAGAATACTTTCCTCTCCCTCTTTGCTCACTGTTTATTACTTAAGACATTTACGTTGTAATTAATTTCTACCTTAAGATATCAGATTTGCTAGTTCTCGTCTATCATCTTGTCATTTGAAAGACTAACTTTATATGTCTCATTTCTAGATGAGTATATATACTAGAAAATCCAAATTTTTGAATTAAGTATTTCTTTGCAAGGACATTCTTTAATAAAATGCCCTGTGCTGGATAGTTTTATGTCAACTTGACAAAAATCTAAAGTCATCTGAGAGGAGAGAACCTCAATTAAGAAAATGCTACCATAAGAGGGGGCTGCAGGCAAGCCTGTAGGTAATTTTCTTAATTAGTAATTGATGAGAGAGGGTCCAGGCCATTGTGGGTGGGGCCATCCCTAGGCTGGTGGTCCTGAATTCTGTAAGAAAGCAGGCTGAGCTAGCAATGAGGAGTAGGCCAGTCAGCAGGGTTGTTTCACCGCAGTATAGTGGCTGCACCTGAGTCTACTGTTGTCTCAGCTAATGACTGTGGCTCTGCAGTAACTGCCTCACTGCTCAGGTCAATGCCCAGCAGGACTTCTGCATCCCAGGCCACCGCTTCTGCCGCCAAATGTAGTTCCTAACTAAGTCTTTATCATTCAATTTTACCAATAAAGCTTGGGAGCCAGATGCTGGGGTGAAAACCTGCTAGCTCAGAGTCAAGGAAAGCTCATAGCTGCTTCCTCTTTTTTTTTTTTTTTTTTTTTTTTTGGCCTTCCCACAAAGAGAACTTCTCTTGCCTTCCCAAACCAAAAGGAATGCTAAACTCTAAGTCCCTCCCTAGTACTTCCTGTGTGGCTGTCTTCCTTACTTCCTCCTACTATGGTTTTGGGATTTTTGTTGCTGTTGTTGTCAACTGATTGCTTGCCCCACCTCTCGATCTATCGTTGGTTTTACTTAATCTTTTAAAAGGGATAGGGCTGAACCATGCCACAAATAGAAACAGATTTTTTTTCCAGTAAATAATGCAATCTCAGGGTTCACAGTGTGATCAAATATCCTGGAACAAATCAGCACCCTTCCATGGCCTCTGCATCAGCTCCTGCCTCCAAATTCCTACCTTGATTGAGTTCCTATCCTGACTTCCATCAGTGAACAGTAATGTGAAAGTGTAAGCCAAATAAACCCTTTCCTCCCCAAGCTTCTTTGGCCATGGTATTTCATCACAGCAATGATAACCCTAACTAGGACAGAAATTGGTACCAGGAGTAAGTTAATGCTGTAAAAGACCTGATCATATTGTCTTAGGGAGGATTATGGAAGGACTTTGGAACTCTGATCTAGAAAAGCCATTTAGTGTTGAGAGTTCAATGGGCCATTCTGTAGGAGCATGGAAGATAAGAATCTTGAGAGCAGTACAAAGGGTTGGAAGCCTGGTTTATGGTGTTTCAGGTGAAGCAAAAACTCTACTGGGGCATTTGTGTAAAGAATCTGTGGTGTTTGGTCAATTGGAGCTGAAGAATTAGCTATGATGAACAAGAGACCAGAACCACTAAAGTAGAACCTTTTTTTTTACTGGAACAATGGATGCTGGTCAGCTGGGGATGAAGAACCAGCTGTGGTTAAGAAGAGACCAGCATCAATGAGGTGAAGTGTTTCCTCAGAGTCAGTACACAAGCTGTGTCCTGGAGGTGGCCTAGGCTGTACCAAGTGCTGGCAGTCAAACTTGATGTGTAAGACTCCCAGGTAGTACTGGCTTTGAAGGCATGAAGGGGTCATGGAGAACAGCTAAGGCTTGGCACTGAGAGCCAGGCGAAGCCACTCATAAAGGTGCAGTCTCAGTAGCAGTTGAAGTCTCTGGATTGAAGAGGTCATGCAGAGAAGTTGAGGCTTGGCACCATGAAGTGGGCCCAGGAGACACTCCTGGTGAAAGTGCAGCCCAGTTGCAGCAGAAAATCCTTGCATTTTGGAGATGCCAGTCCCATAGGACAACCAGCAGCAGCAGCAGCAGCAGCTGTGCAGTGGAGCCAGCCTCAGCCTAGAGGACAAGCTGTGTGCTGCAGATCCAGAGAAGTGACCCAAGCCCTTGGAAGAGCCCCTGAGATTGAGAGTGAATCCCAAATAGTGGACACTGAGTGAGTTATACTGTTTGAATTTGGTTTACTTTGATCTGATTGAGCCCTGGTTCTTCCCTCTTGAAATAAGAAAGTATTTAACTTACTTTTTACTTTATAGGAGTGTCCCACACTTGAGAGACTTTTGACTTTAAAAGACTTTGGGTTTTTTGTTTTTAAAGACTGAATTTTTTAAGTGTTTGAATTTGTAAGATTGTTTGTTGTGAAACCATCTTTTTTTACACTGTGACTATATATTCTCATTGGATTAATAAAGAGCTAATGGCCAATAGCTAGGCAGGAGGAAGTTAAGCAGGACTTTCAGACAATAAAAAAGAGAGCCTGGGGGAAGAAGGAGGTGGAGTCACTGGGAGTCACCAGCCTGCCGCAGAGGGAGCAGGAAATGAACATGCCATGCTGAAAAAAGGTACCACCATGTGGTAGAGTGTAGACAAGAAATACAGGTTAACTTAAGATGTAAGAGCTAGTTAGTAATAAGCCTAAGCTACTGACAGAGCATTTATAATTAATAGTAAGTCTCAGTCATCAAAGATCAATCTGGGATAGTGGCTTGAGATTAATGATACAGACTCTCAAGGGAGAAGAAACAGGACTTTTTTTAAAGAATGATTACAGAAAACTGAGAAACTGAAGAAAAGTGAGAAAATAAACTCCAATAGGGAGAGAGATTTCCAATAGAACAAAGTCACCAAACTCCCTTGTGACTTTGTTTTTTTGTTTCTTTAGGGCAGAAACTGGACAAAAGCAGTAAGTGCATGTTGATTCTGTATGTCGTGTACCCATCTCCCATTGAAAGATTTGCTCAAAAATAGGGAAAAAAAAGAAAAGAAAAGGTATGGGTTCTAGAGTCACTGGGATATAAATTGTAGGCTTTAAGATAATTGTATACTTTCACCAGACTATGAAGCCCAAAACAGTAGTAACAGGAGCTTATGTCTGCTAAAGGAAAGCCAGAGGCCCTGAGGAAAAAAATAACAATGTCCCTCTGCTTCCGGCTGCCAGGCAGCACTGGCCTCTTTCACCTGCTGACTTCTTCAGAATAAGGCTGACCGCTTCTATACTGTCATGGTATCAAGATTACTACTAGGGATTTGTAAAGTTTCTAATCTTTCTGTAAAAGTTTGATATAAATGCATTTTTCCTTCAACAGAATATATAACTGAAATCAAAAGCAGGCTTTGCTGTTGCTAGAAACTTACCTGAGCTGTGTTATGGGACCTTCCTGTAACCAGAAGACAACAGAAATGAATAGTCAGAGTTCAGATGAAGGTACCTCTTAGACCTTTAATATTAAAATAGAAGAATGGTCCACTATCTTAAGTCCCAGTTTCCTAGGATTGGTGAGTTAGAAGATTTGTAAACATATCTGCATCTGTGCTCTGACCTTCCCTGTGAACTCACACGATGTAGGAAAGCCTTTTTGTCAACTCTGGCACTGATTTTGTGTCAAGTAAAGTTGGAAACAGACTTAAGATGAACTTTCTTAGAATTTTAACTCAAAGGTTAAACATGAATCAGAAGCAAGAAAGTAGTGGATATGACCATAAATATTTTTATTAAATGTGAAAATACACGGGCATAAAAATATTGCCCATATTCATAGACATGTATGAGCCCAGTTGAAATAATTTTAGTTCCTTTTTTTATTAAAACACTAAATTGAGATGGATTATTAGGTCTGTCCCATTTAAGACAAATATAAGCTTAGGAGTAATAATTTAACTTATCAAACATCTCTAATTTTTTCCTTCCCCTGTGCCCTGTACTCTTTTGCACAGGTAAATATTTCATCCACAGACGAGTGCAATAAGCCTGTTGTTACTGTACACAAAGCCACGCAGTGGCTAATTTTACTCTTAAATCATTCAGCAAATGAGATCATCTGTTAAAAAAAATTATCTCCCCCTCCTAGCATCATTTGAAATTACAGAGTAAACTGCTACTAACAGAAAAGGAACGCTATGATCTGGAAAAAAAGATTCATTCTTAAAAGTCGTCACTTGTCTTCTCCTCCCTTGATCACTACAGAAACATCAAATACACTCAGGAAAATTGCCCTGACTTCGTCCTACCTCAGTGATGTGTACTTACTAAAAACACTGTAAAGGCCATCACCAGTGCCTGTATCTATGAGGCAGGTTGGCATCCACAAGGGCCTGAGGAGTGATTTCTAACCAGTACATCTTACTTCTCTCTTCATGGTAAGTGACAACTTCTGACCAAGTTAAAGCCTTTACATGTGAATGTTATCTTCCAGGAATAAACAACAGTGACAACTAATGTTTTTCTACTTGGTTATCAATAATTCTTTCTCACACTTTTGTTGTGTGCATAAGTTTGGTACTTTTAAAGGGGGGCCTCATAGTCACAGTGACTTCTTATTGCAGCCCCCATATTCTGAGATTAGTCACAAGCCAGCATACCTGCTTACATTTGAAAAAATTTTTAATTCCATTCATTATCAGAACTCCAATGACTGATCTCCACACAGCTATTTAAAACACTGCTAAGGGTATTTTAAAATTAAGAGGTTATATCCAATGCACATTAATTAAACTACTGAGTTTTTTTTTCCAGGTTTTCTTCTATTCATGGTCAGAAAGAGTAAACTTACAGAACTGAGAAGTGAAGTAAAGGAAATTGCCCTCAGGTAGCAGATTTTTTTTTCCTTCTTCCTGCAGTGATGAGCACTGGATGCAGCCCAATGGTGCTGCACTTAGGAAGCTCATTATAGGGGAAGGAAAGGCTAGAAACAGAATAGAGTTCAGCTAAGGTGAGCATTGATCCTATTTTCCCCAGAATTACCACAAAGGGTCTGTAGTTCCTAAAAACAGAAACTGGAATGTGGAAGTAGCCCTGCAAAAAGGAAAAAGGGTAAGTGGAGAATGTTTCTTCAATAATGTGGTTTTACACTGCATGGTATACAGTGTCAGGCAGGTAGAAGGAACACTAATCTGTTATTCATCTGGGATAGGCTGGACACCAGGAGGCTGCCAACAGCATCCAGGCAGGAATTTACAGGTCATCCCTATCTTACTAATCAGCACTGAGATCTTCCTTCATCTTTCATCTCCCTCCATGGCATCTGCCTTTGGCACCAAAGTTTGCAGTGAGCAAGACTAATCCTGTTACTTTGGGTAGTTACAAGTAGGAGACAAAAACAAATAAAAACACCCTGAAACTCTCTGGGAAGCAAATTAGGAGGCACTAGATCTGGGGCACAGGTCAATGCAGCCCAATCTTCAACCATGTCACTATCCCTCTGACTCCATGCCACTGGCATCTTTCCATCCGCTCTAAATGGGAGAGTAAGCAACTTGATGCTTCCTTGGTTCTGTAGGTGAAAAACTGCACTTCGGAATGTACACAGATGCCATCAATGTAGTTCAAAAGTGTCAGTGACGTCACCCACAAATGGAGTCAGACTGACAAACAATTGTGACATAGTAGTTAACATAAGATTACTAAGATTTGAAAAACATTTTCCATCCACTGTTTCACACTGGCTTGAATTGGTTTTATTTACTATTTTGGTGAGGGCCTGGTAAGGCACTCACTGTGTAAACCAGGCTGGCCTGCTCCTCCTTGTCTCTAGTGCCAGGATAAAAGGTGCGTGACCACACCTGGTCTGATTGGAATTTGGGGACAATGAAGCAAAATGAAAGCTGGAAGGCATCTGAAATGCACTGTCAAGTCCACTGGTGAGAAAGAGGCTCCTAAGTACAGGCAAAAAGCACTTACATGGTTTGCCCAACTCAACTAGGTGATTTATGTTCTTCCATTAAAAAAGTCTTTTTCTACAGATGCTCAAGAATACGACTATAGGTTAAGAAAATTAAATGTGCTTGGATGCTACATTCATGCCTCCCACAATTAACTAAAATGCTTAACTTCATAAAATCAATATATTAAACCTTTATACTTAAAATATTTCACAATGTTTCAAGAAAGAAAAAAAACTTTCTAGAATAAAGGTAATAATTCTTACCAAAGTAATTCTTTTAGATTTTCAATGTAACATCAGTAGTTCATAAATACTCAATGTTCTTGATTTAGCAATAGATTTTTAGGGCAAAAATTATCCAGTATACAAATCCTGAATAGTATATTTCTTAAAGAGGTATCTGCTTAAAAAGCAAGAGAGGGATCTCAGGAGGAAACAGGAAATGTCATCTTATTAAGTGAAATGTTAGCAAGTACATAGAGTTGAATAGATTTGCAAGCCTATACTTTCTTCTAAGCAGAGTAACAAATCTGGGAACATCCAGTCCTAGTGAGGCAGATCTACTGACCAAAAACCAACAACCAGTACAACCAAGACAGTTGGGCTAAATGTGAGAAAAAGAGAAGAGACACTGAGATGCTGCTTCAAGTGGGAATCCCAATGCTCTGCCTATGCTGGCACAGCAACTCTTCATTTCTATCAAACAACTTGGAACTTCACTTGTTTAAAAAGTATTTCAAACTGACCTCCAACAGTATTGTCTAAAATACCACTGAGCCTCTTTTTACGTATTTTGACTTGTTCTGTTTAACATTTAAAGGAGGATCTGTAAGTTTTTACAATTAAATTCAAGTGAAATTGGTATTCTCCTATAGATACAAAACAACAACAAAAATATATGCTCAACTTCAACCCATTCAACACCTGGACATACCACCCCTACATGAGAGTGTGTTCCTAAAAGATGGTCTCCACCCTTCCTGCAGTGATAGCCATGATGACACTGGTACAGGAGTAAATACTTGCAAGTGACTGGACTGACCAAAATGTAAGCATAACTGTCCCTAAGAAAATACAGCTCAGTTGTTCATATTCTCTCAAGAACACTGAGACACAATCCATTCTCCTGAAGACCACAGCTCCTCCTCGCGGTTTCTATGCAAGGCTGCTCTGGGTTGAATATCTATATTTAATGCTATTTAAACACCTCCACAGGGTAAAAGCCTCAGAGCACTTCCCCAGGCAGTCACAAGGTAAGTACAGGCTGCTTTGTCAGAAGTATGACTCCTTGCCCCACACCTTGGCAGGCCCATCAAGTCTACAGAAAGAACAGCTTTTTTCCTTAAAACAACTCTTTGGTCACCGACAAACTAAAAGTGTTGTTTCCATTCGAATTCCAAACAAAGTTTCTTTGTTTTTAATATTAAAAAAATAATAGTAATAAAGAAGAGGAGCAGTAAAAGAGGTGGTTTAATTGAAGTGGAATTTAAATCTAAACGGTCCGCCTGAGCTGAAGGGATTGAACCCTTGCCATGAGTTCCAACTTCTGTGGAAGGGGTTGCCACCACCTCCTTGCTGACTCTCTGCATCAAGAGGATCTTCTCCATCATCAAACTTCTTTCTCATTTCTAGAAAAGAAACGAGCAAATTAAGACCCACATATTAACCTAAGGTGTAGGTACGAGGCTTTGATACTCAAATCCATTCTTTGCCATCACCACCCTGAAGAAAATGATTGCAAAGAGAATTCCCAGAGTCATGCTCTTTATAAAACAGCTTGTCACTACTCTCCTCCCTCAAATGAAGTCCATCAGGCAAGAACCTCATTGAGTCCTCTCCATAAAGCATCTAAGGAGCTACTTTGCCCAACAGGTGACACACAACACTCCATAAGGCTCATTTTCCTCCCAAAATGTAATGCAGACACATGGAGAACCCAGTGAGTAACAGGCGAGGATGAGGGGGCTCCCCAACACCACCAAATCCCTCAAGACCCCTGACTCTGACCCACCCGATATACCACACTTGAGGGACAGTGTAAGAATTTTGCATTCAATAACAGAACAGGTAAACTGTACCTACTGTGTTCAATAACCAAGTGCACCTGTCTTCCTTACTGGACTACAAATTACTTAAGACAGAGGACTATTTCAATTCTGTAGTACAAGTGGATGCACAAAAAAGATTTGCTCAAGGGGCAAAAAGGTTTCCTCTTTGTTGAATCTTCCTAGCTCAGAACACTCATCCCTACACATACAGAAAGCCACAAAAAGCAGTGTACACATTCTTGGCCTGTCCCCTTACTTTCCAGACTATATATATATATATACACACACACACACACACACACACATCAACCAGCACATCTGTTTATGTGACTTAGGGCGAGATAGCTGCTAACATCCATGGGCACAACAGGCACAGCTAGAGATCTCCTTTCCTCTCGTCTTTTCGTAAGCCAGCTCAACACACTGGTTCCCTCACCAAGCTCCTTGTTCAAGTGGGGACAAAGTATTCCACATTTAGTATTTTTTCACTATACACTGGTATAGTACTTACCATTTACCTGCGGGTCCCCAGACTCAGGTGGGAAGACAATGCAGGACTGACAACCAACCACAGTCCTCCCTCACCCACCCTGCTCTCTATCTCACTTTGCCCCTGCTGGGGTGGGAAAAGGAACAGCAGCTACTTCGTCACCAATTTCACTCTTCCAAAAGCAGCAGAAAGACACGGAAGCAGGAGGTACCTGGATCTGAGAGGACTTCTTTAGCAGCTGCTATGTCAATAAACTTTTTCTCTGCTTTTTTCTTTTCTTCCTCATTCTGGAAATTATCTGGATGCCACTGAAGTGCTAATTTTCGGTATGCTTTAATGATTTCTTGTTTTTTGGCATTTCTGAAGGATGAAGAAAATTACTTAGCAACTGTCATAAAGGCTTGGTTTCATTTTAAAAAAAAAAAATCAGAAGGGCTGTGTTGGTAGTCCTCTTTGAACACTCAGTGGCAGAGGCTTGCCTCCCATACATAAAACCTTAGGTTTGTCACAGACTACAAACAAGTACTGTAAGCTCTGCGTGTGTAAGGGATACAGGAGAGTGTCGACTGATGACATACAGCTTTGTTCCTCGAAATTCCAAAGAGCAAAGATTTAACATACTGTTCTAGACAGTCTACTTTGTTTTTCTTTCCTTTTTGAGCCATGGGAGTGGTGGGAGCAAACACTGGGGACTGAACCTACTGAATGCAAAGCAAACCCACTAACACTGAGCTGACCCCAGGCCACCCCAGGCCTCTCCAGGCGCTTGCTCAGTAAGCACCTCAGAATACAGTACAGGTCTTCACAACTGTCCCTTGCTGAATTTCCACACTACCATGATTTAATTCTTTCTGGGCATTAAAAAGATATTCTCACATCGGGATGGTAGCGCTCACCATTAATCCCAGCAGTACTCTAGAGGCAGAGGCAGACAGATCTCTGTGAGTTTAAGGCCAGCTAGATGTATATATAGTCTTCAGGCTAGCCAGGGCTACACAGCGAGATTCTGTCAATCAATAAAAATAAAACATACACATACAAAAATCTCTGTGAACCCCTTTAGGCTGAGTTTACTTAATACTAGTAAGACCAAAGCTTTAAACTTTGGAACAGAAGCTGACAGTCTACATGGTCAGAGAAAATGAGTCTTTTTTTAGACAAAATTTTTAGGATTTATTTTTGTGTATGGGTGTTTGTTTGAATGTATGACCATCGTGTGTGTGTGTGTGTGTGTGTGTGTGTGTGTGTGTGTGTAATGACAGAAAGCAGAGGAAGTCAGAACTGGAGTTAGAGATGGTTGTGAGCCATCATGTGGGTGCTGAGAGCTAGTGCTCTTAACCACAGAGCCATCTTTCCAGCCTGTATAACTGTAACCTCAGGCTCGGGGAGGCTTTCTTTTCCTTCCTCCTACCCCAGTGAAAATAAAGTGCAACTCTACTATCTTAATCCTTCCCAAAAGTCTAGGCGAGGACCTATTTATGCCACAGCCTTCATCATCATCTCTGTTAATGATCTTTATGAAACAAACTGGCCTGCGACAGACTGAACACAGTTTATGATGTTAAAGGCTGTTAGAGTAATATATGACTGAAATAACATGAGTAAATGGGGTGAACCAGGTTAAGACAAAAGGAGCTACAATTAGCTTTAAAGCAGTTGATTAAATAGCACAGGCAAACTTCAGTAATTCACCTTTTTACTCCCAGGATTTTATAATAATCTCGTTTCTGTGACTGTTTCAGTAACCGCTGGGCTTTCTCTAAACCTTCCCGAATCTGCTGATCATTTTCGTTGTGTTCCTGAGCAGCTTCATAATCCTGAATGGCTGTCAAAATATATTTAGGAAAATGCTGTTAGGGGGAAATTACGATTCAGTGCCTTTATGTATTCTAACAACTTGGTACCAAGTCCTCATGAAGGGTAACAGCCCCTTCACTCACTGTTGCCTCTAAGAGCCTAAATGGTACTACTTTCATAATTTTGTTCAAACATAATTCATAATAAAGGCTGAAGCTCTCACTCCTGTTCAACAGAACTCACCGTGGTTGGTTTACTTATCCACCCTCTCACATTATCTCCCCACATCTCCTTCAAGGTATTTTAATATTATACAAAGCAGTCTTAACACCACTAAGACATAAATGACCACTGCATAGCAAAGAAAGTAAAATACTGGAAAAGAAAATCAGCATTAACATCTATGTTTGATAGTTTGGAAGAAGCAAAGGGTGCAAAGGGAGCTGGCGGAACCATCAGCTCAGTACTTACTGCCAATGTGATTGCAGTGTTAACCAAAACCAAAACACATAAAGACCTAGTATGAAAAGTCTGGAGGAAATCTACAATACGTGTTTTATTTTAGAGTATTTAGGTATCTAATATGCAAAATGAATTAGTGTGGCAAGCTCAAGATCCATCCTTTGAAAGTCCTGCTGATGAAGATTATTCATGGCTGGGTTTGGGATGCTGGATTTCAGGAACATTCCTTGGTAACAGGCTCACAAGGCCTGGAAGTCAGAAATCTGGGTATGACTGAACAGTGACTAGCCGTCAACAACTGCCCTGGGTGCTGGATCTCTGATGAGGCCCAGTTACAGAATAAGTTTGACTTGTGTCAGGTTATAGGAAAAAAGATTCAGAATCTAAAAAGTTCCCTCCAGAATTTGGTGCATGGCACTTTTCTCCTCACTGGAGTACATCTTAGCTCCTGAGCTAAAATATACACAGAGTCCAATATGTTCTACCAAGTTTGGAGTTAGTCAGGCTGTCAGGCTTAGCAACAGGTACCTTTAACCACTGAGCCATCTCACCATCCCCAACTGCCAAGTCTTTTAAATCATACTAAGTTAGAGTATGCATGTTTTTCTTATTATAAAAAGTGTAGAATTATTGTTTCCTGTATTCATATGATTGCAAGTAGAAACTAATTAGAATGTAAAATACTTCCCAAAACATACAGTAGCTAAGTAATTTTTGGTCCATTTCCTCACATTCCACGCTCTGGGAATTAAATAATACAAGTCTACCTCACAGCCATAAATGAACAGCCATGAAAAATAAAGGACAGAAATATGATTCTAGATGTACTAACTATTAGCAATTAATTTTCTAACCTCAACATAAACAAAATCTCATCCAGACATTTTTTTCTCGTGTGTATGGCTATGGTAGGTGATAGTAAACCCAGGGTCTGTGCATGCTAGACAACTGCTCTCCCACTGAGCTACAGATCCCTACGACACCCTCTCACATTCCTAAGGAACAGTGCTAACAAACTGATCAAAATGACAGACATTAGTCCAGTTTGTTTGCCCTCTTCCCAGCACAGTGACAAAAATAAAAAATGACCATCACAGAGTTAGAAAGATAGAAATTTTGGCAAATTTCTAGAAAAGAAAAAAACAAGCAGATTCTTAACAAAAAATAACCCGAAGTGGAGAGATGCACAGTCACCTACACTGGAAGGTCCCAGCAGATTTGGAAGCCATTAGTCTAGCCTTGGACTTTTTGTTTGGCAAGCTAGAAAATTTTTAAGGCAGCTATCAGAATAGTAAGAAGACAAAAGCTGGGAAAGCACTCAGCCTTTACATGGAGCAACTGGCTACAGCATTCACCTCGATGGGGGCCCATTAACCTCTATGAATGAAATGCATGTGGAAGGCCCCAGTGTGGCTGCCGGAACCAAGAAAGCCAGAGCAGAGCACACAGGCACTTGTGATGGCTACAACAGACCTGAACACACAAAAAGGAAAGAACAGCCCATCACACTCAGAAGCTCGTCATATCTTAGAGAAAAGTGCTGCTGACTATGGCAGGAATGTAGGGTATTTCTTCCAGAGAACAGGTCCTACAAACTTCAGGCCTGCCCTGGGATCACCAGGAGAAAAGGATTGAAAGACACACAGCTGACAAGTGATGTTCCTCAACACCAACCTATTAACAAGTACCAAAGTACAGCCAGAGTTGAAGCACTTCCCAGCTACCACTGAGGTAATCCACCATTAATACCTGATTGCTACAAAGCTGACTGCTACAAAGACCTTCTAGAGCAGTGGTTCTCAACCTTCCTAGCTGTGACCCTTTAATACAGTTCCTCATGTTGTGGTGACCCCTAACCATAAAATGTTTTTGTTCCTACTTCATAACTAGTTTTGCTACTGTTATGAATCATAAATATTTGGTATGCAAGGTATCTGATGTGACCCCAGTGAAAGGGTCACTGGACCTACAAAGAGGTCATAATCCACAGGTTGAGAACCACTGTTCTGGTGGGTATCACCAGCTTTCACCCTATACCTCTACAAGCCTGTTCTCAATACATGGAACCTTAGAAATCTTTGAACAAGGTTACCAATTGGCCAGCATATAGGTGGCCCATAAAGGAATACATGGTCTCTTCCTAGCCAGCATACAAGAAAATAGGTAGTGCAATCCCACACGATGAATTTTCAGCAAAAGAAAGGAATTACAGGGCTGTTAAAAAGTTACTGACACCATACACAAATCCAAGATGAGAAGAGAAAGCAAATAGCATCAGAGCAAAGGATCCCAGAAAATGCCAGCACCACACTTTCCATGAATATGGGCTAACCCTAAAGCAACATCCTTTACATGTTGTAAAAAAACATAAAAATCCAAAGCAGACATAGTAGAAAAAAGTTTATCTGCGGGGGCGGGGAGCAGAGGTAAAGAACAGAAGGGGAAAAGATCAGCAAAATATACATGTACCTGTCTCTCATGACATCCACCACATGCTCCCTGAAGTGCTAAACCTAAAGCGTACAAGATTTGCCCCTTTTGGTAGCACAGGGAAGAGGCAAAGGAGTGAGCAGGGCTGGCAGCATGTGACTTCCTGAGTATAGAGCAGTTCAGAAAAGCAGAAGCAGGAATATACAGAAAAGTCACTTAACCAGATGCAGGATGTCTGTGCAAATAGTGAAGCACAGACCATTGCCACTGTTAAGGCTTACCAGAGACATTATGGAGTTAGGGAGAAACCTGTTGCTAGGGAAATTCCAGGAATTCACAAGGATGACCCCAGTTTAGACTACTAGCAATAGTAGAGAGGGTGCCTGAACTAGCCTACCCCAGTGATCAGATTCATGAATACCCTAACTGTCATCCTAGAGCCTTCATCCAGTAACTGATAGAAGCAGATGCAGAGATCCACAACCAAGCACCAGGTCACGCTCTGGGAGTCCAGTTGAAGAGAAGAAAAGGGATTCTATCAGCAAGGGGGGTCAAGATCATGATGGGGAAACCTACAGAGACAACTGAACCAAGCTCATAGGAACTCATGAACTTTAGACCAACAACTGTGGAGCCTGCATGGGACTGGACTAGGCCCTCTGCATATGGGAGAGTGTGTAGCTTGGTCTGTTTGAGGGGCCCCTGGCAGTGGGATCAGGCATGAGCTGGCTTTTTGGAGCCCATTACCTGTGATGGAACACCTTGCTCAGCCTTGATGCTGGGGGGGGGGGGGGGGGGGGGGGGGGGCCTTGGTCCTGCCCCAACTGAATGTACCAGGCTTTGCTGACTCCCCATAGGAGGCCTTACCCTTTCAGAGGATGGAATGGGTGGGTGAGGCTGGAGGGGCAGGAGGAGGGATGAGAGGGGATCTGGGGTTGGTATGTAAAATGAATTTAAAAAAAACTTAAAAAAAAAAAGGCTTCCCAGTTCCCAACAGCCTTTACACATGCATACAAATGCAACCTCCTCTAAGTTGTTGGTCAGGGAGATCCCCAAAACAATATAAGCTACTGCCATCCCTTGGTTACCCACTGGAACCATGCACACTCCTAAAGATCCCAAATACTTTTGTTGTGGGACAGAGAAAAATCAAACTGGAACCAACCTGGAAACTTCCTCCCTGTTGGCTTTCATAGTGCCTGAAGGTACTTTACTAGCCACCAGGAGAAAACAGTTACCAGCTGTCTCACCCAACACTGGACTCCACATGCTGCAGTACTGATCAGCCAGGCAGGTACTCATGGTACAATAGTGGTATGAACATTATGGAGGAAAACAGTCACTTTGACTGGTTCACAGGAGGGAGGGAATTCATGCCTGGGATTGTAAACCTGGTCAAAAGCCCATTGCTAGGGAAGTCATAGGCTCTAGCAGAGAAACTTAAGGTGACCCAAAAAGGAACATATGAAGAAGCTACATGGGAACCTATGATCTAGCAACTCAAATAAAAACATAATTAGAAGAGAAATTACATGTGACATGAAAGAACAATAGCATACAAAAGATGGTTTTGCTGAATGAACATGTTGTTGAACTGCCTTCTGAATATTTGTTTATACCTATGGATTAATGATGCTCCTAACCTTGGTCAGAGATGCTTCTTCTTATAGTGGTCAGGGTTAATGAAGATTCATAACTAATTGAAATCGAAAATAAGTGACCGTTAAGTGCTCAGCCTTAAAACTGGACATCTGTGGTCACCCCTCTCCAGAGGCTGGGGAGGAATACTATAAAACGCTGTCTCCTGAACAAGACATAGCTGTTGCACTCATCAACTCAACAGCAGCACAGTGACCTACACAAAATCAAGGCATCAGCACTCCAGCATGGATGAGAGAAAGGCTCACGAGCCCCTCCCCCTCCCCCTAGCTAAGGAGCTATTGACCTTTAGTGGCATCTGGAGGAGAGTCATTTGTTTACAGGTCTGTAGCCACACACCCAGGCATATCCACATGCTCATACAAGCAACTTTAAAGTCAATGTGCTATTAAAATAAAAATTAAAATGACATGAAATGGGGGGGGATATGTTGGGAAGAAAGATTCTAGATAGACTCGAGCGAGAATAGGGGATGGTTCTGATTAAAACCCATGTGAAGTCATCAAATAAATTAAAAAATTAGCAAAAATCCCTATTTAAATGTTCATAAAGTACTATCAAAAATGTGTTAAAAAAATACATGTAATGAATTCCACCTTTCATTAAACATACTACTGTGTGCTCCAGCACTGCCTTTTGAAGGTCCTCGTAACATCTTTATGCATATATGTACTACACATACTGTATATTTATATGCCTAAGAGAGTCATATATGTACATAGACATGTCTGGAAAAATAAATGAACAATGACTGGAAATCTATAATTTTCTAACCTGCAATTTGTCTCTCCTAACTGAACTGACTACTAAAACACTAAAACTGGGTTATATTCCACTCAGTTTCACAGAACTCTTTCCTCAGATGCTATACCTGTTATGGTCCACTAAGAAAGAATAACTATCAATTTTTCAAATTCTTAAGTCATTTGCAGATAATTGTATTCAAAATAAAACGCAACTGAACATGTGTTGATTTCATACAATTTAACATTTAGATACTGCCAGTCAAATTCCTCTAAGATTTACCTTCATCATACATTTCTTCTATTAAATAGGCCTCTGCTCGATCTTTCAGAGCATTCACATTGTCGGGTTCCATCTGTAAAACTTCAGAACATATTCTAATGGCTTCAACAGGCTTCTCATCCTGAAAGTCAATGGAAGACAAGAAAATATGGGTGGGGGTGCACGTCAGTGGTCAAGTGCTTGCCTATCATGCACAAGTTCCTGAGTTCAATCCTGAGTACCAAAGGAATAAAATAAATAAATAAACATCAGGGACCAGAGAGATGGCTCAGTGAGTGTGAGCACACAGTGAACAGGCTCAGTGAGTGTGTGCATACAACACAGTGAACGGGCTCAGTAAGTGTGTGCACACAACACAGTGAACGGGCTCGGTGAGTGTGTGCACACAACACAGTGAATGGGCTCGGTGAGTGTGTGCACACAACACAGTGAATGGGCTCGGTGAGTGTGAGCACACAGTGAACGGGCTCGGTGAGTGTGTGCACACAGTGAATGGGCTCGGTGAGTGTGTGCACACAGTGAATGGCTTGGTGAGTGTGTGCACACAGTGAATGGAAAAAGAATTCTAAGTAAGTTAAAGCTGGCTGTTATCCCATGTGAAGTACTCACACATCTAGGAACAAGCCCACTTTTACCTTAGAGAAGCAGTGACAAATCCTTTCTTTGGAGCGGATTGTATACTCAGCAACACTGGGCTCTGTTTTCATGACAGATTCATATTTGCTGGTTGCATCTGTGTATCTATGAAACGAGCAATCCGAGAGTAACAATGAAACTATTTCCAAAGCTGTAGAAACAACCCTCTCCTTTCACTATGGATTGCTTAATAAACAGCAGAATGAGCACAACATCTGCCTTCAAATACAGTTCCTCTAACTTTAATCCAAAGTGACCTGTTCAATCCAGAGACAGTCTTTAAAGCATGTGGCTGGGGGCTGGGGTGGGTGGAGGTGGCCAGATGACTCAGCAGGTAAAGGTGTTTGTCAACAAGACTGATGACCTGAGTTTAATCCCTAAGACTCACATGGTAGAGAGAGCTCATACATATTCTCCAGGACATGCACTTGTCTGTACACACAAATAAACAGAATAACAATTTAAAGCATGTGGCTAGGGCATATAGGGGGTTGAAAGTTAAAAGGTAAATGAAGAGACTCTATGCAGCTTCGAGGAAATCATCATCCACACTGAGGCAAAGCCACAGATGGAGCTGCTTTAAGGTCATTCTTGTGCCTGTAAACCCAATAAACTTACTAGTTTACCATACTTACTTGAGTGTTCTGTCATTGGCAAACACCTTTTCATGTCTCCCCAGAAAAAGTACACAAAGAGGCGCGCGTGTGTGTGTGTGTGTGT